>BQNB010032463.1:0-53153 GCA_026074375.1 Tanacetum coccineum | reverse complement strand
CACGGGAAAATCTTGCGGTCCTGCATAATTTAAATACTTAAACCTATGAACTCACCAACTTTAATGTTGACACTTGTAAGCATGTTTTTCTCAGGTGAATTAGATGCTTGGACTATTTGATGTGCATTGGAGTCTTTACATTCAAGCTTTTCATTGTGATGCAAATTATGGGACAAATGTATTATTAAATTCAGATTTTTATTGAATCAACAAATGTTATTATTCAAACGACACCTAGAGGTCGTTCTCTTGTATCTATTGATGTGTATTACGAAGTAACACCCCATTTGGTATTCCGCTGCGTTGTAAGTGATTTTTTTGGGGGTGTTACAATAGCCCCTCTTTCACTTGTTTTAAATTTACTTTACAAATCTCGAGGGAGAATACATGCTCGTTACAACTTGGTTACATATCCAATTACAATCTCTTTTACATACTTGTTTACATACTTGATTTCGTAACTCATTTATATACTCGGATACATGAACATTTACAAACTCATTACATGATTGATTTCAAACTCATTTTCATATCTCACGGTGAGATACAATACTTGTTTATACTTATAGACGTAACAACTTTACTTTTACTTTAATGATTAAGTAAGAAGAAAAGCTGATTCTAATGCACCCACACCAGAATTCTCGCACAGTCCCCCAAAAGAAAAGAAAGGCAAGAAGACTGGAAAAAGGAAACAAAGGCTAAAGAAGTTAAAGACTATCTCTGAGTGCCGACTTTGATAGAAGTTGAGCACTTAAGATACTCCCAAGAGAAGCCGAAAGAGACTCACAGCTCTTATGCCAGCGTTGTCCTGGTACAGAGAAGAAACTGGTGTTTCACCAGGGTGTTCCCGATGCAACCTAAAAGATTATGACTAGATGATGATATCTCTTGGAAGTCAAGTGAAGATGATCAAGATGATGATAAAAATGACAAAAGAAGAGAAACGTTCAAGATGATGAAGATGATGATAAAAATGACAATGATGAGAACGCTCAAGATGATGATGATGAAGCACAGTCTGAATCTAAAGATGATGGTGATGATTTCATTCATCCAAAGCTCACAACTCATGATAATGAAACAACACATGAAGAGGAAACTGATGAAGATGACACCTTCAATCCTATAGTTCCATACACCTCTCATGTTTCATCCTCAATAATTAGACAAGTAATAATGAATTTGAAGGGGTAGATGTTGAAGGAGAAAAGTCGAATGAAATGCTACATATGTAAGAACCTCAAGCAATGAGGCGGCAGAGATAACCAATGCCAATCTTGAAGGAAAGATATTGATGTCCAGACAGATGTTGTATTGCCCTAGTTCCAGTAACTAAGGAAATTGAAGACCCTCATAGACCCTAACCCCAGTAAATCTTGATGGTTAACAATAAAGTTCTTCTGTATCGCCTGGCTTCGTCTCCAACATGCTAAATCCAAATCAAGATACCGGTGTTGATGCTATAATTAGACATAATGCTGAAGCTACCTCTTTAGTATATATTCCTGTAACTGCCATTGCGAAGCCATCTTTCTTTGCACCAACCAATCGTCCTCCAACACCGACTCCTCTCTTCACTCAATTACAACAAACACCAATCCTGACACCGGCTACTACTTCAAGTTCCTCACTTCAAAATCTTCCTGACTTTGGTTCGTTGTTTGGTTTTGATTACAGACTAAAAGCTTTAGAAGACAACTTCTCAAAATTCAAACAAATCAATATGCTGAAGCACTCTCTTCCATTCCCTATGCATCGTTGACGCAATTTATAATTATAAATATATTAATTTGTTTTTTATTTACCTGGTAAATAAAATGCAGGAAGTAGTAGATGTTGCAGTCCAACTGAAGTCCGATAGACTTTGAGAAGAGGCTCAAGCTAAAAATCAACAATTTCTTGATTCAATCGGTGAAGGAATGAAGAACGTAATCAAGGAACAAGTCAAGAATGAAGTCTCGAAGATCACACCAAAAATTAAGAAGTTAGTAAACGAACAACTCGAGTCTGAGGTTCTGGTACCAAGGAAGCCAAGAGGTCTCATGCTGTAGCTGCTAATCTTTCGGAACTAGAGCTGAAAAAGATCTTAATTGACAACATAGAAGCTAACAACTCTATCAACAAGTCAGACATTCAAAGGCAGCTCTACAAGGCATTATTTGATGCGTATGAAGCCGACAAAATTCTGCTAGATACTTATGGCGATACGGTCACAATAAAAAGACCTCGAGACGGAGCTGATGATGATCAAGAACCCTCCGCTGGAATAGATCGGGGGTCCAAAAGAAGAAGGTCAGGAAAAGAACCTGAATCTACCACTGCTCCAAGAGAAAAGACAACCACGACAGCAGGAAAGACTACTACAGGTTCTAAGACTCATAAGCAATCTGCTAGCCAATCTGCACCAGTAGAGGAAACTATGCAATCTATAGATGTCTTTGAAGCACCTGCACATCAGGAATTCGAAACGGGTGTCCATGATGAACAACCGGAAGAAGAAGTTCATCCTCTTCCTAACTGGTTTCAACAACCTAAACAACTACCTTCTCCTGATCGTGCATGGAACAAGTCTGTACCTGCTGATCATAAATCCGTCCAACCTTGGCTAAGCAATCTGGCAAGAAGACAAGACCTTCGCAAGTCATTTGATGAGCTAACAGACACAACATTTGACTTCTCAGCTTTTGTGATGAACCGGCTAAATGTTACAACACTAACACCTGAATTGTTAGCAGGTCTAACATTTGAACTGATGAAAGGAACATGCAAGAGCTTGACTGAACTTGAATACTTTTGTAAAGAAGTCTACAAAGCCACAACAGAAAAATTGGACTGGACCAATCCCGAAGGCCGCCAATATCCTCATGATCTGCGAAAGCCACTACCGTTGGTTCCAAATTCTCAAGGTCGTCATGTCATACCGTTTCATCACTTCATCAATAACGACCTTGAGTACCTACGTGGTGGTGAGTCAAGTCGCAAGTATTCTACTTCAGTTACGAAGACCAAGGCTGCAGATTACAGGCATATTAAATGGATAGAAGACTTAGTGCCCAACTCAATGTGGAGTCAAGTGATAGTCAGCTACGAAAAATTCGCTCTCTGGGGAATCTCACATTGGGGAAAGAATCGAAGATAATTCTATGCATTTGCGACCACAAGGGAATCAGCTCATAACGAAAGAAGAATTATTGCAGTCACAAAGGTGGAAATAGTCGAATGGCAAAACTACAAACATCTTGACTGGATCACTGTTCGTAGGGATTATGACACTCTTTACAAGTTCAAAGAAGGTGATTTCCACAGACTTCGGATCCAAGACATTGAAGACATGCTGCTTCTTCTCGTGCAAGGAAAATTGACAAATCTCAACGTTGAAGAACGTCTTTGCGATATAATTCTCCTTAAGAATGTTCACAAGAAGTGTTGTTATCCAAAGACGTGTGGAAGACCTTCAATTGGGTGTTGAAAGCTATCAAAAGAAACTCAACCTCACAAAGCCTGACACGTACAGATCTAATTTGAGAAGAAGAGACGCTTACACACCATACTCCGATCCTAAAGGATTCATCTATGAGAATAAAGACAAGAAGAACAGATTGATGCGCATTGATGAACTACACAAGTTTAGCGATGGTACTCTCGATGATGTTTGGACTGCTTTGAATGATCACCTCTCGGAATCTGAATGAGTACTCCTCTATTTTTGGAGCCAACAGGACATAGCAAATGCAAGCGCTATGGTTCGGGGCAAATTGACAAAAGCTTAAAGACAAGGAGGAACAGCGATCTGAAAGATTTGTTGGTGGAAGACCATACGAGGGTGACCTACAGCTACTTCAAAGGACCATATGATTTATCATATGTTGTTCTCATCTTATAAGGTCAATCCTCGTATATAATTTTAACTTGTGAATATGTTAATAACTAGTGTAGATTTTTTTGGTGAAAAATAAGATGTGCTCGAGTATAAATTTTTTCAAGAATTTCTTAGTAAATTCAAAATCTTTCAAATAATTATACTCGGCACCATCTTATAATCCCTAAAAAGTTGAAGGGGAGCAATAATATGTTCCAATCTGCTAGAATACATCAGTTTTGTCCCCGAACGGTTAATCAATTGATATTCAAAATATTAAAGGATTAACATTTTGGATAAGGGGAGAAAATGTGATTAACCTGGACTTAATGTATATTGACAGAAGTAATCAATTAAAATGGACTCGATGCACTCCACACTTAGCATGTACTACGATTACGATGCACATGTTAAGGGGGAGCTTTTAGTGATGATAAAAAACATTTAAAGTGTAAACCTTTTGATATTCATATCAAACACTTTGAATGAATTCTTCAATGATTTTGGTTTGTAATGGTGATGGAATACCCTAAAAGACCGACCATGTACTTAATTTTATGGAGTTATAAGGTGGTTAGGTATAGGTATTCAAATCCCATGATCCAGCCAGAACCGGAGGGATCTACCCAGGGATATCTACTAGTTAGTGTAGAAGTCCTTAGGTATGATTAAAAAGGAGAAAAAGTGAGAATCGGGAATAATGCCGACTAAGATGGAGCTAACACTGGAACAAACCCAACAAGGTGTTAGTTATGAAGTCTCGGTAAGCATTGAAGGGGTTGAAGAATGAAAAAGAAATGTAAGGATAAAGGGTGAAAAGAAAGAAGCCCTCCATACACTTAGGCAGAAACCGGGTCAATACATATGCTGTCAGAAACACTTAGGTGTTGTCTGACATTGAAGACAGTCATGGACCCAGTGACGCTATGCACAAACCCCTCCCAGCCACTCAAAGTCGGAAAGACTTTGTTTCAAAACTCACGGAGATACACTCATTTCTATTGACTTTCTCACTCCGAGTTAGTTGATATTGAAAAGGTGGCAGTCTGCTCCAGCCTCCGATCACTAAAATCAAAGTGCACTATTGAGTCTAGAGCCAAAAGAGATCATCCATAAATCTCATTAGGACACTTGTCAAATTCTGCTTGCTAAGTCACACAATGTGAATTACAAGATATATATTAAGAGTCCTACGCATTATCCTTGTGATTTTGCCAGAACATCAGAGTGAATTCATTCACAATGAAGATGGAAATCCTGCTTGAGCCAACATCAAACAAGCTCATGGTAGGTGACTTGTGCGATTCTTATGAATCAAGCTTGTGACAACTGGAAAGCAACAATGGTGCGATTCTTTTTGAATCACACTTGTTCCAGGTTATGGATCAACGGTTAAAGAATTTTGAATTGCTTAAAACTCTCGATGTGTCACAAAACCACTTTAGCAAGTGACACATCGATTGATTTTCAAATCGATTTTCTATATCAATCGGTGAGATAGTAACTCACTGGTTCACTCTTATCGTGTTGTCTGCTTTGAGACGTTCCGATAATGAGAACATGCTGAGTATCTTAAATTGAATCTATCTGATTACAGGTACGACTACCACACGGAATTTGAAGTTACTCCAACCAAAAACCTGGGCGAATGACAAAGCCATATTCGCCCCCCGCTTTATTGCTAACTGTTTTATGCAGGCTATTTAAAGATGGTGGTGGAGGTTCCTGATTCCAGCTGACTCACAAGATCCATAGATACAAGCTCATACCCGATAGACAAACATAAGGACTTCATGAAAGGCTCAAATACAAATCTCAAGACTTCCGCTACTCTGATACCGAACGTCTTTCTCGAAGTGACGAGGTATTATAGTTAACGAATCTCAAGAAAGACATAGCATTAAAGTTTTTTCAAGTCAGCCATTAAAGAAAGGTATGAGCATGTTGGTTAAGAAATCACAAATCCACAAGATGGCAAAGTTTCATGATGGCAAAGAGACTGTGCTTAGTTGATGATCTCAAGATGCTCAAGATCACAATGTCAAATACAAGTTCAAGGAACAAGCTCAATCCATAAATCAATGATCACTACAACATATTCACAGGAGAATGTCAAAAGGACGAGCTAAAGACTAAAGACAAAGCATTGTATGCTAGGCTTAAAGTTTTGTAAAATGGAGTGACCCCCCTTAGGGGGAGATTGTTGGAAACACAAAAAGTGTCGGTCACTTCCAAGTTGTAATAGATCTTAGCTCGTAGATTGTGTCATGTTAAGAATAGAATCTAATCCGGCCCAAGGCCCATGGGAAGCCCATCATAGCCCATGAGCCGGTCATCATGTAACTATATAAGCCCTCTCCTAGCCTTGGAGAGGGTTTGGTTGTTTTCATTTCTTCTATATTTTTCACATAGTAATAATATCATCCATTCCATATACTTTCTCTTACAAAACATCACAACCCACATCTCTCTCTCTTGTTCTTGGTAGATCGTTAGATTACATGTTTCTTCATTTGTCGTGATCACTAGCCATCAAAAATTGGATAAGAAAATAAAATATTTAATATTTAGTGGTGATGGTTTATATAGAATAAGTGGATAGGTGGAAGATAATATAAGATTGGAAGAATTACATGGTAATTTACTGGAAGGGTTTTTAAACTTGTCGATGGTTTTTTTTCAAGAGTTGGAACCTTGCTCCGATGCCATGATAAAAAGGTTATGAATTGCTTGCTTTATTATTGTTCTCCCAATGGGTATTTATACAAGATTTATAGCTTGAACACCAAGCCATTTATCATAATAAGGAAACTAAATAAAATCAAACGTCATAATAGAAGATTTGACGTATCTTTTCTCAATAATTCTAGAATTAAATTTTTGACATATGTCGGTCAAATTAATTACTATTTCAATAATAATGTAACACTTTTGGTGACTTTGCCCATGTAACTGGTTTCTTTTTGGAGTAGTTTTTTGTTTGTTTGTTTTTTACCTTTTTTCCTTTATGAAGTCAAACCCAACCCGTTTATCTAGTTCAACTAAAATTTATAAGATAACATGTGTGGAGTTCAAATCTCACTAAGGGTATGTTTGATAGAAGGAATTAGAGGAAGAGAAATGGAATTGATTTCATTTCTATTGTTTGGTTAGTAGAGAAAAAAAAAGGTAAAAATTTCAATTCCTTAAGGAGTTGGGTTCTTTGTAATTTTCATTTCTTCATTTTCATCATAATTGGCGTGGAAACCATTTCACACCTGTGAGAATTCATTTGAGCCATAAAACAAAAGAGATTTTTTACGTTTTATTTATTTATTATTTATTGTTATTATAAATATTAAAATAATAATAATAATAATAATAATTATTATTATTATTTATTGTTATTATAATTTCTTTATTTATTAATATTTATTATTATAATTATTTATTTATTATTATTATTATTATTATTATTATTATTATTATTACTATTATTATTTTACTGTTTATTATTATTATAATTATTAGTAATATTTTATTATTTGTTATTATTATTATTTATTATTTACTATTGTTATTATTTATTATTATTATTATTTTTATAGTTTATTTTTATTATTTATTATTTATTTATTATTATTATATATTATTATTATCAGTATTATTTTTTATAATAATAATATTTATTATTATTATTTGTTTATTTATGTATTTTGTATTTAAATCTTTTTTAAAAGAAAAAAAAGATTTACGTGATTTTTTTTTTCAATTCTCTGACGCTACCAAACAGTGAATTCAATAAACTTTCTCACTGGATTTCATTTCTAAGAAATCATATTCTCTGCTTCATTTATAATCTCTGAAATTCTCTCTACTAAACGTGCCCTAAAGGTCCTTTTGGTATAAGGGGTTGACACTGAAAATTCAAATTAGTCATAAAATGTAATGTTTGGATACTGGTATGGGGTTGAAAATGCCCACAGATTAACCTAAAAATTCAATCCATCTTCCATCTGGTGGAGTTAGTGGTTTTTGATAAATCATGCAAAGTGGGTTTACGTGTCCCCCATTTCTTAACTATTTTAATTGTTTTGTACAATATTTCACATAGTGCTCTCTTGTCTTTTTAAAATATATATATAAATATAAATATAAAATAGTATATATATATATATATATATAGTAAAATATATATAATATATATATTGACATTTTCTTTACAGAACCACTTTTTTTAGACAAACCTAACCGAACCAACTTTTTTAACTTTTGAATAAAGCATGATGTACAATATAATCAAGAGCCATAATGCAAATTTTTTTATGTAAATATATACTTCTTATTTTAGAAAAAGAAATTAAATAAAGGGCAAATTAGGTATTTGATATAACTATATATTTGAGATAATCTCTACCAAATAATTAGGGCATCTCATTTTGTCGGCTCCTTTTATCTCCCAGCCGCCAACTGCCACCAACTGCCTGCACAATCTCTGTCATCCCTACCGATCTTCTTCTCTTTTTTGGGTAGATCGAAAATCTTTTTCATTCTACTTTTTTTTGGGTAGATCGAAAAACTTTTTTTTAGATCGAAAGTTTTTTTTTATAGATCGAATGTCTCTTTTTTCAGAGATTGAAATCTACTTTTTTGTGTGTAGCAACTCTAAGTTGCACGGGGACGGAAACGGGGACGGGTATGGGTACCGGGAAACGGTAGCATCTTAAAATTCAAGAAACGGGTACGGCGGAGAAACTTTTATGTGTTTTATAATATTTTAGTATATGACAAATTGTCATAAAAAACAAATACTATAGTCATTGAAAAAAATTATACGAATTCTAGCACTAAAAAATTAATAAACTAAAGTTTTTTTTTACATCTTTGAGCTATACTACACATGAAAATAATGAGATGACTCACATATATTCAACACTTTGCAAAGAATTACTAGTATATTTTTGTACGAGGAAAGAACTACAACTCAAAAAGAACATACAAAAGTGATTTACCGTAAACCATTGAACATGTGTGAATTATCTGTTTGAAAGTTTGACTAGTTATAGATTAAAAGCCATTTTAACTCAAATAAAAAAATACATATGGCAAAGTATCAAATATTATAAGTTTTTATTTTTAAATAAATAAATAAAGAAAAAGAAGAAATAAAGTACCAAGTACACTGTTTTTATTGTGAACATATGTTTACTACTGTACTTATTTTTGTCTACCCTACGTGTATTTCTTTTCATATTCTTCTTCACCAAAATGCCTCCAACATAGCAGACTTCGGAAAAAAATTAGATCTACTACTTTTTATTTTGTTTCTACCCAATATATATAAGAAACGTGACTTTTGAGCAGGAAACGTTTCCCCAAACGTTTCCTAGATAAGGATCGGCGTACCCCAAGTGAAGAAACGTTTCCACTTTTCCCGGGGACGTTTCCGAGGCGTTTCCCGACGTTTCCCGGCGTTTCTCGTTTCCGAAACGTTTCGGGTACGTGATACGGCATCCCGTCGGCATTTCCGTGCATCCTAGTAGCAAATCGATTTTAGTGTGGTTCAAATCCATAATTATCAGTATATATTGGAATTTCGATTCTTACTATTAAGATTGTAGCAAAGTTCTAACTTTATACTATGTGATATTGGATCTATAAAATAATAGTGTTTCTGGGAAGGATGCTCTACTTCGAAGTGAAAAATTTAGGTTGCGGCAACAGTACTTTTCGAAGGGGTAAGAATTAAATGTATTTATTGTTGAACTATCAAAAATTTTATGATATTTGCTTCAGAACTGTGCATATATGTTCTTTGAACTGAGTCAACTTATTCATTAAAGTTTCGTTCTTTTTTTTTCTGTGTTTTACCATCGTGTCTTGTTCTGTGCAGTACCTTGAGGAGAAGTTTTCTCAGCATCCTTTGTTGCCTAGAGACCTTGAGAAAAGGGCAATTAATTACCAGGTAAAATCACATGGCTTCTTGTTCTCTTAACATTCTACATTAGGTCCTATATTTGATGACAATGTTATGGAATAATTCTTAAAGTGTATCTTCAACGCTTAGCTTACCTGCTTATTACTTTAGTTATGACATCTTAAGGCCATCCGTGACTGGCCCAAATACATCAGAGTACTCTTTGGTCCCACCATCGTTTTTCCTAATAACAAAATGGAGCCCTAAAGTTTCAAGCATCTTAAATGATTATCCGAATATATTGGCTGTCCCATTGACACTGTTAGGATCTTGGAATAATCTAGTCTTCAATAGGACATTATATGATATGATGATTATTCAGAAATAGTCAGCCGACTATCTGAACATGTTTGAAAGTGAGACTCTAATATGTTTAGTGTTCTCGTTAAATCAGCTAATGGTCAAGCATTCGCTTCTTATGTAGCATGTGACATGCACATAAATAGAGCTCCATTCTTCGTATCCTGTTTCTGTAACTAAAAGTCATCTACTTGTAATCTATAGGCTGCAAATATTGTTTCCACAAGCATACAGCCTCTGCAGAATCTAGGTGTTTTGGTGAGTAAGAAATTTGTTACCGTTGACATCCAAAAACCTTCACAAAAATCGTTTTAACAATCTTCCATATCATGTTTTGAACCAACTTTCAGAATTACATCGAGGAAAAGGTTGGTCCTGATGCAAAGCTTCCATGGGCTCAAAAACATATTGGTAAAGGCTTCCCAGGTATGTTCCTACATTACTTTTTAAGCCAAACTAACCAGAATACTAAATCTTATAAACACAGAATTATTGTTTGACCATTATTGCAACAAGTATTCTGGTTATATTTGGTTCACCATTATAAACACAGGTATGTTCCACAATTTGCTTCACCATTATTGTTTGACAAAGAAGAAGGCGTCATTATATTTGGAAAACGTGTGCATATGTTCTAATGAAATTGACAAGAAAGCGTAGCGTGCACATACGTTCTTGGAAAGCTACTTATATGTTTTATGAATCTGACGAGAAAGCGGAACGTGCACATATGTTTTTGCAAGCAGGGGAAAAGTTTTTGGAAGTCGTGCACATATGTTCTAATGATATTGACGAAAAAGCTCAGCGTGCATATATGTTTTTGGAATGACATTCATATGTTTTAAAGACTTTGATGAGAAAAATGAAGTGTGCATGTTCTTTGAAGAGTGCACATATGTTTTTGGATGACGTGCACATATTTGTTTAACAAGACACATTTGTATTTGAATTGTATTTTATTTTATATCAAATATTGTATACTATTTATGTTTTGGTTTGTTTTAAAATTTAAAGTTTACATGTATATGTTTATGTTTTTTTGTCATAAATTTCAAAAATTAAAAAGTATAAACCATAAACATATGTGACATTAACATTTAAAAAAAATAAGTTTGATGTCTAAACAATTCTACGCAAGAAACTTATGTAAATTTAAAATATTTAAAAAAAACATATATGCACCTTAATTTCTAAATAAATGTATACTTGAAAAAGTGTAAAATTAAAAAAAATAATTAGTTCCAAAAAACAAGAAAACTTAAAAAAAACGTTTTTAAATTGCAAAAATTCAAAAAGAAAAATTAAAATGTGTTTTGACTATTATACCATTTTGAATTAAAAAATACAATTAATAATACACTAAATTCCTATTGGTTCAGAGTGGTTCTGTACAAAAAAGTGGTTCTGCAAAGAACGGTCCCATATATATATATATATATGGGCTAACTATGACTGGATTAATATGAATTAGTGACTGGACGCCACCTCAATGATGACATGACACACACATGACATGAAATTTTGAATTTTATTTAAAAATTTTAGGCATGGGAAGATTTAAACTCATGACATATTGCTAACATGCAACAATCTTAACCAACTGAGCTAAGCCAACATTTGTGTTTGCTATGAAAAACAATAATAATATACCATGTTGATATATTTTAATTTTCAAAAATCTATCAAGATATACTCTAAAGATATATACCCAACCCTAATCTCTTCTTATCATACGAAGTTTGTGAAGACAGCGTTTGAGGTTCAAAATTTTAATATATTTTTCGGATGTTAATTTAGCTATGATCAAATTTGTATATTCGTGTATTCTTATCATAAAGTTTATTTAGCTTCCATATAATGATTTTGATGTTTTACTGGTCTTTTTTATCTTCCATGTCGATTGGGTTTTAACATATAAAGATTTTTTTATAGCTATGTACTATCTCATACAATAAGGAAATTTTGATAAAATACTTGGTTTTCTTATAATTTCCTAGACTCAGTTTAATGGTAGAAGCAATACTGATTTTGTGCTCGAAACGCAATAGCATATGAGTGTTCTTTCCAAAACCTTAATTTCATATAAATTTTTAGTCTTTGTAGGTTCAAAAGTAATGGCTCCGACTTAAAAAAATACCGTAATTGTTTAGTGCTATCTTGTCTATTTAGGGCTAGAAACTACTACTGATGTTACCATTATTCAATGTCATTATGTACTTTTTATAAGTTTTAAAGTTTTAATATGTGTCATTATATCCTCTTATTAGTTTATTTAACAATTATGTTTTTGGTTAAAAAAGTAATTTCGTATTATTCACGTATTGTTGATTTTGTTTCTGATTAGCTTATCTAATGATTCATTAGTATTTTTTTAAAAAACATACGTGCATGTTCTTCTGGTTTATATTATCTCATTAGTTGAGTTTGAATTTTTGTTATGAACAACTAGATGGAGCAGAAGTAGATTAATCGTGGTCATGTATGTGGGGATTTTTGTATATGATCGATCATTATTCTATTTTATTAAACTTTTATACACTAACTAACTTGGTGGTAGTAATCCTGTTCTTTCCTTATTTTTATTTGTTTAAAAGAAAAGTTATCAAAGTACATTCTCTTGCACATCTATTTGATCCAATGTGAAACTGATTTTTATAAAAAGGATTATATCAAAGATATATTGTTTAATATCTGAAGTAGCATGAATTTTTTTCCAGTGGTCACAATTCTCGAGCAACAAATGCAAGGCTTATGTCTTTGATGATGAACGTCCTTTGCTTATTTTTATTTGTTTCACAAGAAAAGTTATTCGTGTACCGGTGTACGTTTTTTCACAGCTATTTGATCATTCTATTTGATCGATATGAGGAATGCACGTGAAGAAGCTATCAATGTTGCAGAAGTTCGTGTAAAGTCAAACTCAACCTCTATTGTAACATCCTTTTACAAATAGGCTGAAATTGACAGTTTGCCAGCTCTTTCAGTATCTGTTACAATTCACCACAATCTACTGATAAACATTAATTTTTTTTATAGTAGCACTTCATTAAACATTAGAAAACTTTCATATTTATTTATTATGATATACATAACAATGTACATTGATGACTAGATCAGATACAACCTCAAGTCGGCTTAAAGTCTTTTCAGTTCAGAAAGAACACCGATGGGAAACCTGAGGTTAGATATTGATCTTATTGCTAGTCAGTTAAGACATTATTGACTAAATCAAAGTCGAACATCAAATCACACGATCAGAGTCGTGTACAGGTGGATTGGGAATACAATAATGATTGGGATCCACCACGGCTACATTTTAATATGTCCCACACCTCCTCTCTGATAGCATGTGGAATGACCATTGACTCTCCGGTATGTTCCCTTGAAAGTACTTACTCTATTAGTGTATTGGAAGGATCTTATTGTTTTTATTTATGAAAATATAGATTGGTATCGACGTTGAAGAGAAGAATAGGACAATGAAAAATAAAATTTTATCATTTGCCAAACGGCACTTCACTAATGAAGAAGTGGAAGTATTACGTGCAATTTCTGACCTTAAAGTTCAGCGACAGGAGTTCAATAAACTATGGACGCTAAAGGTCGCATTCTATTGAATTGCCATCTTTGAAACCTTTTAGTTTTTTCTTTTCTTATTAATTAATTAATTCCAGGAAGCGTACATTAAGGCTTTGGGAAGAGGCTTTTCAGGAGCTCCTTTCAACACTTTTACTCTCAGGTTTTGGACTGCAAATCCAAATCATGAGGTATTTTTAGATCTTTTAAACAACTTGTTTCAGTGTGAGGCCCATATTTGTATTATGAAATGCAGTCGATCACACAATATGTATGATGCCCATACCTTTTTAGTACTGCAATCCAATAAATGCAATTAAGCACTCAGTTTATATGTTTACGCAATATTTTCTTTTATCATCGATCAACATAATGTGTTTGAGATAAAAATTGGGATACTGAAGTACTTACCCTTGCATTTATCTGTGGACAGGATTCTGATGTAGAAATTATGCCTGTCAAAAACCAAAGTCTGCTTACAACCAATTGCTAATTTGCACAGGTGGACCTTGCTGGTTCACACTATGCGGCCATTTTTACAGAGACCAGTGGTGGTGAGTACTTGTGTCTTAAAAATAGTATGCTTTTCACTACAGGCAGCAATATGAGTGGGTTAGCACGCAGGTGAAAATTCAATGGATCAGGATGACGACGATGACAAACAAATTAAATAGTGCTTAGATCCAAAGTGAGTATTTTTCATGTGTTTCTTATAGACTCTCAATTGTCTGGCTGATTGACATTATTTCTTATAGACTCTGAATTTTATAGTAGCTACACATATTGAGGTATGGCGTGTGGTGTTGTAGGGCCTCTTTGGACGCTATTTATTTCAGTAACCCATTAGAACCCTTACATCAACAACTTTTTTGGACGTTATTTATCTACAAAGCTTTTGCTTTATTTCAGGACAAGGAGGAGATGACTGCACCTTCTTGGGAGAAAAGGATAGCCTATGTACTTTGCAACCACGGGAACATGGTCGAATCTTCAAAGCTTTAGATTGATGTCTAAAAATCAACTCTATAGATATGAAAAAAGTGCCTTGCGACTGCCACATGGCCACATAGCTCATATACATGCTTTACTATGTGCAAACGATTTATGTGGCATTATGAGGTAAGATTGTAGTTAAGGCTTTGTTTGGAAATCGTCGCTCTCAGAAGCTCCATTAATAAGATGTACGTTCATGTTCAATTTAAATATTTTTTGGATTATAAAATACACCTTTTGCTAATTTACAAAAACCCATTTTCCGGAGAAGAGGATCGATTAGAATTTGTGGAAAATTTGCAACAATGAAATATGAAGAAGAGGAGCAGACAGTAAAAGCTATATGGTCAGATTACATTCAAAGATGGTTCACGCATTCAGCAAGGCCTTTATCTTTGGAGATCACCAATAAGTTACAGATCATGTAAGAATATTTTTGTTATGGGTTTGAATTGTCGTCTACAAATC
Source organism: Tanacetum coccineum (assembly GCA_026074375.1). Taxonomy (NCBI): domain Eukaryota; kingdom Viridiplantae; phylum Streptophyta; class Magnoliopsida; order Asterales; family Asteraceae; genus Tanacetum; species Tanacetum coccineum. The sequence continues at coordinate 37,998 of BQNB010032463.1, read as the reverse complement.
ATATATGATATTGTAGACGCATCTTTCTTGGATGAATGATCATTTGATTAGTTCAAGAGCATTGTGATTAGGCCTGAATATGACCCTAAGTTAAAATAGCTAATTCATCAAGATCAGATTATTATATTTTTGCACCTTCTTAGTTGTGCGTCCTTATCATATTGCTGAAGGCGTTTACAATCTTCTTGAAAATTACTTAAACGAGAAAGAATTGAATTTCTAATCAACAAGCTGGGTATGTGAAGTTTTACGCCGAAGACTCTAAAAAAGTTGGCAGATGACGTTAACTAATAGTGGTGGTACCTATTCGAATATCCTTTGTATCATATGTATATAATATAACTCATAAAAACCAAAAATATTTTTCCTTTTATATAAATTTTTTCAAAAACAAAATACAAAATTAAAAAATAGAAGATATAAATAGCAATTTTCAAATGGCATGGCTTTCTGAAAATCGATAACATTTACTGTCTTATAAATGTCTTCAACAATGGAATACGAGCACTATAAATGAAGTTCGAGCAGAAAGTTTTTCCCTAATGTTTTTCAAAACGAATGTCAATGGCTTGCTATTATTTCAGATAGTAACCCGCTTTTCACCTTGAGGAAAACATGTCGTCTAAAAGACAGTTGTTCCTAACAATGTTATTTATTCTCGGGCATGGTCTACTCTATGACCATGCAAAGGCCTTGTGATTACATTGCATCACAACCTTGGCTCCTATAATTCCAAAGTGTACGTTCAGTGCATTTATGAGTATAAATAAGAGAAATCTTATTTATCATGGTGTTTGTTGTTTTGTCACATATAAAATCATTCAATCATCTGAAAACATTTTTCATCATACATTTGTCTTCTCAAACAACGACTACAGCTCTTTAAATAGAAAACGGGTCATTGTTTGAGGGGGAGAGAATGTCAAATCATCTCGTCATGATAACATGAGCTTTTAAAGGGAAAAGGGTTTAAACAATAACGGAATTACTTGGTTTGTAAGCTTGTGTCTTATGTGTTATTTGTTTATTCCTTTAGGGTGTAGTTTGCTAAATTATGTCTATAGGTATGAGAGTTTAAAACACCAAGGACCATATGTGCTATGTGTTTAACTTGAATATATCTTATAAAACTTAATTAGCAAAATATAATAAGTTATGTAAACATGAGGGGCCAAAAGTGTTAAAAATAAAATTGTTTTATATCAAGCCCAAACCACCCCCCATCCCTGCCACTGTTCATCACACACACACACACACACGCACACACACTCAACCGCACACTTCAATCCTTCTCATCAAGAATTACTCAAACTTAAGGTATTATTGTTACATTGTTTCTCACACTCCAATGAACACACATCTCATTCGAATTGCATTTTAATGAGAGTTTGATCTCGATAAACCCTAAAATCAAAATTTTAGGTTCACAAATCAAGCATAGTAAATCCCGAGAAAAAATTGAATTAAGGTTTGATCCAAGATGGAGTGTAAGACATCAGTAAAACAGTTTTGTTGATTGTTGTGATTTAAATGTTTCTTTTGTTTGATCTAGTGCTCGAAAAATATGGGTTTATGATAATTAATGTATTAAAGTTATGAGTTTTGAGTGGGATAGCAATAACATGCTTAGTTTTGTTTTAGCTAGAATCATTTTGAGTATAATGATTATCAAACAATTAGTCCTAGTTTTACATTGTCTTGTTCGATAGTTTCATGTTGCGCTATAATGTCATATTCTCAATCAATGTGAACCTAACTGTTTTATATGTTTAAATGACTTGTGTTGATAATATCATATGGAAAAACCTTGCTTAAACTGGTAAAAGTTGAAATCGATCAAAACCAAATTTTAACAAGAACCGAACCATTCAAGTTTCCCATGGAACCGAACGAGTAAAATGGCCGAATGAATGAATATATAGCAACAGACCGAATGAGTCCTATATCAGATATGACCGAACTAGTAAATTTTGAGTGGAACCGATCGCGTGTAAGTGTATGGACCGAACAAGTTTTAAAAAAAATATGGGCCGAACGAGAAAATTTTGCTATGGACCGAACGAGTGAATATGAGTGTGGACCGAACGAAGTGTAAAAAGGAGTGGGCCGAACGAGAAAATTTTGCTATGACCGAACGAGTGAATATGAAATTAGACCGAACGAGTAAACTTGTTTGTGGACCGATCGAGTAATCCAACTCATGGACCGAACGAGTAAACTTTATCATGAACCGATCGAGTGAAAAATGAATGGAAACAGATCTTGTGCATACTTTTGTGAGTCAAACCAATAAGATTATATTGTGATCCAAACGAGTGCTAATGAGTTAGAATCATAACCAATTTTTGACATAACACACTTAAAATTAGATTTTATTTACTAAGGTTAAAATAATCAAGTCTCTTAGTTTAAAATATACATTAAAAGCTTGACAAAACCAAAGTTAACTACATACAACTTAGTTGTTACCTTTGGTACTTTGTCTCATACGCAATAGTCTATCTAAGATGATGAGTCTACAAAAGAGCTAAAAGTCCATACAGGATCTAGCTGTCATTGATGTGATCATATTATAATTGCAGTAACTCTTTCTTAAACAGAATCATGGAATCTCAAAGGCGGATCAATCGCTTTGGATGATGCTTAGGTTGCTCTGCGAACCGACTTTAAGGATTGCAATGCAATCTTCGATAGCTTGGATGTCCACTCAAAGGGATGCAACCTTCAAGTTGTATAATGGATGTGTTAAAGCTCACACCTTTCTACAAAGCAATCCAAGTTCTCCGGCTCGATTTCCTAGATCTACATGCAAGAGTTTTGGGCCCTCTGCTTATATTTCATAACCAATCTGTGCATATTCAAGAAGACACAAAAAAGCACATCCTCAATCTAGATCAAATCAGAGACAGTACTTCAAATCGCCCTAAAGGTCGTATGGAGAATTTTGAATAAAAAAAAAGAAAATGAACACTCTTGAGAAGGAGATCTCACATTTCTAACCAGTCTTGGTCACTCAGGAGAAATAATACAGACACTGGTGCAATGTCAATAAGCTGCATCAACCCTGGGATAACATTTTCTGCTATCTTCAACAAATGTCTTATTGGGTAAAACATCCTACGACCGTCTTCGCTTCTCAAGCTCAAATCTTATGGTAATGACAATAACAAGAAGGTGATTAGAGCATATCATTAGTGGGAGGACTTCATTTACCAGATTGAGAACAAGATACGAAGAGGCAATGCGATGTACTATCCTCGTTTTACCAGCTAACCTCAACTTTGACATGGCTAAAAGAACCCTTCAAATCCTCGAAGAACAATGGTTAAATTGGCGACTATGCCAGAGATGACCCAAGTGTCACGACAATCAATTTCATCTCAAGGAAGAAGACACTCAGTTATAAGGGACATCTACCAGCAGAATTAACAAACGAGACATTCGCAACTCTAATCATACAAAGAGTATTATGCTATTGCTTTAGGAAAGGTTCCTCCAAAAACAAAAGCAAGTAAGAAGAAATCTGATTCTGAGGCAACCTCTAAGCAGAAGCCTCCCATAGTCCCCACAGAAAAGAATGGCAAGAAGATTGGAAAATTAAGCAGAAGGCTAAAGAAGTTAGAGACCATCCTCGAGGCATTTGACAGAAGCTAGATCAACTCAAAATAATCACACAGAGAAGCCTTAATAGAGACTCACAGCTCTCATGCCAGTGGTCTAGTGCAGATGAATGAATAGGTGTTTTCACCAGGGGTTCCCGATGCACCTGATTATGACTCAGATGATGATATCTCCTAGAAGTCAAGTGAAGATGATCAAGATGAAGATAAAAATGAAGATGAATGAAGCACAGACTGAATCTGAAGATGATGGTGATGATTTTATTCATCCAAAGCTCATAACTCATGATGATGAAACAACACATGAAGAGAAACTAAGAAGATGACACTTTGATCTCATACCTCCCTCTTCCCATGTTTCATCCGTCAGATGAATGAAGACAGTGACAAAGAGTTGAATGGGTGGAAGTTGAAGTAGAAAAGTCGGATGAAGATTCTACATTGTAAGGATCCAGGCAAATGAGTGGACAGAGATACCAATGCCATACTTGAAGAAGAATGAAGTAAAAGCAGATGTTTTTATTGCCCCAGGTCAGCAACCCAGGAAAATGATGACCCGCCCGACACTCATGTGACCCTAATTTGGTAAATCCTATGGACAACAACAGAGTTCTTCTGTATCATCTGGCTTCGTCCTCTAACTGCTAAATACCAAATCAAGAGACCTGTGTTGATGCTATATTTGGACATAATGCGAATCTACCTCCTCTAGTTAGATATTCACTGTCACTGCCATTGCGGAGCCATCCTTCTTTGCACCAACCATCGTCCTCCAACACCGACTCCTCTCTTCACTCAATTACAACAACCACCAATCCTGACACCGGCTACTACTCCAAGCTCCTCACTTCAAAATCTTCCTAACTTTGGTCGATGTTAGGTTTTTGAAACAGACTAAAAGCAAATAAAGACAACTTCTTCGGAATTCAAACAAACAAATCAATATGCTGAAGCACTCTCTTCCATTCCTGGCATCGTTGACCAGTACCTGGCAAATAAAATGAAGGAAGTAGTAGATGTTGCAGTCCAACTGAAGTCTGATAGAATTCGAGAATGAGAGCTCAAGTTAGAAATCAACAATTCCTAGATCAATCGATGAAGGAATGAAGAAAGTAATCAAGGAACAAGTCAAGAGTGAAGTCTCGAAGATCACACCACAAATTGAGAAGTTAGTGAACGAACAACTCGAGTCTGAGGTTCTGGTACGATCTTCAAAGGAAGCCAAGACGTCTCATGCTGTAGCTGCTAATCTTTCGGAACTAGAGCTGAAAAAGATCTTAATTGACAAGATGGAAGCTAACAAATCTATCAGCAGGTCTGACATCCAAAGGCAGCTCTACAAGGCATTAGTTGATGCGTATGAAGCCGACAAAATTCTGCTAGATACTTATGGCGATACGGTCACACTAAAAAGACCTCGAGACGGAGCAGATGATGATCAAGAACCCTCTGCTGGAACAGACCGGGGGTCCAAAAGAAGAAGGTCAGGAAAAGAACCTGAATCTACCAGTGCTCCAAGAGAAAAGACAACCACGACAGCAGGAAAGACTACTACAGGTTCTAAGACTCATAAGCAATCTGCTAGCCAATCTGCTCTAGTAGAGGAAACTATGCAATCTACAGATGTCTTTGAAGCACCTGCACATCAGGAGTTTGAAATAGGTGTCCATGATGAACAACCGGAAGAAGAGGTCCATCCTCTTCCTGACTGGTTTCAACAACCTAAACGACTACCTTCTCCTGATCGTGCATGGAACAAGTCTGTACCTGCTGATCACGAATCCGTCCAACCTTGGCTAAGCAATCTGGCAAGAAGACAAGACCCTCGAGAGTCATTTGATGAGCTAACAGACACAACATTTGACTTCTCAGCTTTTGTGATGAACCGGCTAAATGTTACAACACTAACACCTAAATTGTTAGCAGGTCTAACATTTGAGCTGATGAAAGGAACATGCAAGAGCTTGATTGAACTTGAATACTATTTGTAAGAAGATACCCTACAAAGCCACAACAGAAAAATTGACTGGATCAACCCCAAAGGCCGCCAATATCCTCATGATCTGCGAAAGCCACTACCGGTTGGTTCTAAATTCTCAAGGTCATCATGTCCCATAACCATTTCATCATTCATCAATAACTACCTTGAGTAACTATGTGGTGGTGAGTCAAGCCGGCAAAAATGATTTAAAAAAAACTTCCCCTTGTAAAACATTTATTAATTACGAAGACCAAGCTGCAGAATACGGGCATAATAAATGGATTATAAGACTAGTGCCCAACTCAATTGAGTCAAGTGATAGTCAATCTATAACGAAATTCTCTCTTGGTGGAAGCTCACATATGGGTCAAGAAGCGAAGATAATTCTATGCATTTGCGGCCACAAGGGAATCAGCTCGTGACGTCTACTCAAAAAGAAGAATTATTGCTGTACAAAGGGGAAAATAGTCCGAATGGCAAACAACAAGCATCTTGACGGATCACTGAAACTTAGGGATGACTACATTCTTACAGATCAAAGAAGGTAATTTCCCACAGACTTCTGGATTCCATACAATGAAGACAATGTTGCTTCATCTCGTGCAAGTAAAGTAAACAAATCTCACGTTGAAGAACGTCTTGCATTTAATGGTCTCCTTAATAATGATTCACAAAATGTTTGTCATCCAAGGCGAGTGGAAGACCATCAATTGGTTTTATGAAAGCTACAAAAGAAACACAACCTCAAACAAAGCCTGACACTTACAGATCCAATTTGAAGAAAGACGCATACACACCTATATCCATCCCAGAGGATTCATCAATGAGAACAAAGACAAGAAGAACAGATTGATGCGCATTGATGAACTACACAAGTTTAGGCGATGGTACTCTCGATGATGTTCGGACTGCTCTGAATGATCGCCTCAAGGGAATCAAAAGGGATTATCTTGCACTCAGCTTTTTTAGAGCCAACGTAACAAAGCAAATGCAAGAGCTATGATTCAGGCAATTGACAAAAGATTAAAGACAAGGAGGATCATGCGGAGCTTGGAGAGATTTGTTGGTGGAAGACCATACGGGGGTGACTTACGGCTGCTTCAAAGGACCATATGATTTATCATATGTTGTTTCTCAATCTTATCAGTTCCTAACTACGAAATAACCTTTATCTTGTGAATATTTTAATAACTATGAAATTTTTTTGGTGAAAAATCAAGATGTGCTTGACAAATTTACCAAGGAATTTCTTAGTAAATTCAAAATCTTTCAAATAATTGTACTCGGCACCATCTTATAAACCCTCAAAGTGAGGGGAGCAATAATAGTTCCATTCTGAATAAAACATCTTTTGTCCCTGAACGGGTTAATCAATGATATTTAAAATATCAAGGGATTAACATTTTGGATAAGGGGAGAAAATGTGATTAACCTGGACTTAATGTATATTGACAGAAGTAATCAATTAAAATGGACTCGATGCACTCCACACTTAGCATGTACTACGATTACGATGCACATGTTAAGGGGGAGCTTTTAGTGATGATTAAAAACATTCAAAGTGTAAACCTTTTGATATTTATATCAAACACTTTGAATGAATTTTTCAATGATTTTGGTTTGTAATGGTGATGGAATACCCTAAAAGACCGACCATGTACTTAATTTTATGGAGTTATAAGGTGGTTAGGTATAGGTATTCAAATCCCATGATCCAGCCAGAACCGGAGGGATCTACCCAGGGATATCCACTAGTTAGTGTAGAAGTCCTTAGGTATGATTAAAAAGGAGAAAAAGTGAGAATCGGGAATAATGCCGACTGAGATGGAGCTAACACTGGAACAAACCCAACAAGGTGTTAGTTATGAAGTCTCGGTAAGCATTGAAGGGGTTAAAGAATGAAAAAGAAATGTAAGGATAAAGGGTGAAAAGAAAATCCCTTTCATACACTAGGCAGAAACCGATCAATACTATGTGTTAGAAACACTTAGGTGTTGTCTGACATTGAAGACAGTCATGGACCCAGTGATGCTATGCACAAACCCCTCCCAACCACTCAAAGTCGGAAAAACTTTGTTTCAAAACTTACGGAAGATACACTCCATTGCTATGGACATTCTCACTCTGAGTTAGATGATATTGAAAAGTGCACTCAGCTCCATCCCGCCCCCCCCCTCTCCCCCCGCCCCCGGGGGGGGGGGGGGGGGGCTCCCCGAGCCCTCCGAACACTCAAAATAAAGTGCACTATTGAGTCTAGAGCAAAATAGAACATCCATTAATCTCATTAGGATCACTTGTTTAAATTTAGCTTGTTATCTCACACAATGTGAATATCAAGTAATATCATTAGAGTCCTACGCAAGATCCTTGTGATTTTGCCAGAACATCCGAGTGATACTTAGGTATTCACAATGAAGATGGAAATCCTGCTTGAGCCAACATCAAACAAGCTCATGGTAGGTGACTTGTGCGATTCTTATGAATCAAGCTTGTGACAACTGGAAAGCAACAATGGTGCGATTCTTTATGAATCAAACTTGTTCCAGGTTATGGATCAATGGTTAAAGAATTTTGAATTGCTTAAAACTCTCGATGTGTCACAAAACCACTTTAGCAAGTTTCACGTCGATTGATTTTCAAATTAATTTTCATAGTTCAATCGTGAGATAGTAAACCCTGTTCCATCTTATCGTGATGTCTGCTTGAGACTTTCCCGATAATGAGAACATGCAGTATAATGATGAAATCTAATACTTTATGTGTTAAAAGATTCAATACACAGCTGGAAATCCAGTCAAGAATATTCTTCTTAATAAGATTCTATATGGTCACAGGTCGATCCTCCATGGACTTAAAGGATACTCCAACCTAACTTACAAATGACAAAAGCCATATTCGTCGCCCCCGCTTTATTGCTAACTGTTATTATGCAGGCTATTAACAGATGGTTGTGAAGTTCCTGATTCCAGCATGAGCTTCACAAGATCCATAGACACTGCTCAAACCTGAAATACAAACATAAGGACTTCTGAAAGGCTCAAATACATAATAGACTTCCGCTACTTCTGATAACGAACGTCTTTCTCGAAGTGACGTAGTATTATAGTTAATGAATCTCACGAAAGACGTAGCATTAAAGTTTTTCAAGACAACCATTCAAGAAAGGTATGAGCATGTTGGTTCAAAAATCACAAATCCACAAGATGGCAAAGTTTCTAGATGGCGAAGAGATTGTGCTTGGTTGATGATCTCAAGATGCTCAAGATCACAATGTTAAATTCAATTTCAAAAAAAGGAAGAAAGGTGAAGAAAGAGAAAGAGAAAAGGCAAAAGAAGGAAAGAGAGAACAAAGATAAACAATGGGAGGAAGGGTGAAAACTAAAGGCAAGGAACAAAAAAGTAGGTGAACAAGGTGTGAGAAGAGAGGAGAAACAAAAAGAGAGAAAAGAGGCAAGGAGGACAAAAACAGAAATAAAAGGGAAAGAAGAGAGGGAAAGTAGAATATACAAAAAGAGGAGGAAAGGGAAAGAAGGGACAAAGAGAAGAGAATAAAAAGAAAGTAGGGGAGTGGTAAAGGAGGAGATACAAGAAGAAAGGAAAGGAAGGTAGAGAAGGGAAGAAAAGTGAGAAAAACGGGAGAAAGTCAAAAAAATAGGAGGAACAACCTAGAAAAAAAAAATAAGACAAAGGAGAGAAAGATAGGACAAGAAAGAAAGGGGGAAATAGAAAAGTCAAGAAAGTGTGGAAAAAAAAAGGTTGAGAGGAGATATGGGGGGAAAGGACAAAACAAGGAAAATAAAGATAAACAAAAGAGGGGAAGAAAAGGGGAGAAGACAGGAGAGGGGAGTAAGAAAAAAAAAAAGGAAACAAGAACAAGAGATAAGAAAAAAGGGAAATAGAAAGTAAGGAAAGAGTGAAGGGGCTAAGGAATTACAATATCAAACAGGCAAAAGAAGGAGAAAAAGGAGTTGAAGTTAAATTTAGGACAAAAGAAAAGAGGTAAAGGATAAGAAGTTAAAAAATTGAGAAATGTGGTAAAGGGAAAAGAATGCAAAAAGAAAAAATGGATAAAGAAAAGAGAAAAAAGGAAGGGGAGGGAGAAGAGAACAAGAGAGAAATAAAAAGAGAAAAAGGAAGAAAGTAAAAGCAAGAGAGGGGGAAAGCAAAGAAAGAAGAAGAAGTAGGAGAGTAAAAGCAAAAAAAAAGATAGGATGGGGAAAAGCAAAGTGAGAGGGAAAAAGAAGAGTCAAGGAGGAAAAAGAAAGGAGAAAAGGAAAAAAGAAAAAAAAGAAAGGATGGAGGAAGGAAGAAAAAAAAGATAAAGAAAGAAACCAAAGAGAAAGAATGTGAGAAGAGGAAGGGAAAAGAAGAGAGGGAGAAAAGAAAAAAGAAGAGGGAGAATCTGAAGAGTGGTAGGAGGAGAAAAAAAAAAAAGGAAAGGGAAAAAAGGAGAAAAGAAAGAAAAGAAAAAAGAAAAAAAGAAAGAGGAGGAAGAAAGAAAAGGGGGGAGAGGTAAGAGAGAGAAAATCGAAGAAGGAGAAGGGGGAGAGAGAATTGAGTAGGAGAGAGGGGAGGAGATCAGGGTGTATTGAGTGGAGGAAGCAGAGAAAAAAGAAAAAGAATACAAGAGAAAAATAAAAGGAGAAAGAGGAGAAAAGAAAAAGTAATAGTAGGGAAAAAAAGGGAAAGGAAAAGAAGGAAAGGGAAGGAAAACAGAAAAGGGAAAGAAGAAATTAAAAAGACAACGGGGAAAAGGAAAAGAATGAATGCAAAAGATGAAAAGAAGGAGAAGAAAGAAAGAGAAAAATCAAAGAAAAGTAGGGAGGAGGGAAGAAAGACAAAAAGAGGGAGGAGAAGACGAAAAGAAAATAAGAAAAGGGGGAGGAACAAGCTCAATCCAGAAATCAATGATCACTACAACATACTCACAGGAGAATGTCAAAAGGACGAGCTAAAGACTAAAGACAAAGCATAGTATGCTAGGCTTAAAGTTTTGTAAAATGGAGTGACCTCCCTTAGGGGGAGATTGTTAGAAACACAAAAAGTGTCGGTCACTTCCAAGTTGTAATAGGTCTTAGCTCGTAGATTGTGTCATGTTAAGTATAGAAGCTAATCCGGCCCAAGGCCCATGGGAAGCCCATCATAGCCTATGGGCCAGCCATCATGTAACTATATAAGCCATCTCCTAGCCGTGAAGAGGGGCTGGTTGTTTCATTTTTTCCATTTTCCACATAGTAATAATACTTCATCCATTCCATATACTTTCTCTCACTAAACATCACAACCCACATCTCTCTCTCTTGTTCTTGGTAGATCATTAGATTACATGTTTCTTCAGCTTGGGTCCCTAAGAGAGCCTGATTCTCTTACTTTTTGTACAGGGCAATCCACAGCTAGAATTGCAAGAAAAAAAAGTCATTGACAGTGGATGCTATAGACACATGACTGGAAATAAGTCCTGCCTCTCAGATTATGAAGAAATAGATGGTGGATTTGTTGCATTTGGAGGAGATCCCAAAGGAGGTAGAATCACTGGTAAAGGTAAAATCAGTACATGTAAATTGGATTTTGAAGATGTGTACTTTGTTAAGGAGCTTAAGTTTACCTTTACAGTGTCTCACAGATGAGTGAAACAAGAAAAACAGTGTTCTTTTTAGCAACACTAAATGAGTTTTGTTTTGTCTCCTTACTTTAAGCTATTTGATAAAAATCATGTCTTGCTTAAGTCCGTAGAAAAGATAACATGTTACAATGTTGAATTTAATAATATTGTTCCTACAGGAGAGTCCTAAACTTGTCTCTTTCAAGGCCACATTAGATGAATCTAATTTATGACATAAGAGGCTTGGACATATAAATTTCAAAACTATGAACAAACTAGTGAGGGGAAACCTTGTAAGAGGTTTACCTTTAAAGATTTTTAAAAATAATCATACATGTGTTGCTTGTCAGAAAGGAAAGCAACATAAAGCATCTTGTAAGACCAAGATTGTAAGCTCAATCAGCCAACCATTACAAATGTTGCATATGGATTTGTTTGGGCCAACATTAAAGAAAAATATTTTTGTGTTTTTTAATATTTTAATATGATATATTAATAATAAGACAAGTTCAGATCAAAGTCGGATAGAAATCGTAGCAAATGCCTCCCCGGCAGCGGCGCCAAAAATTGATTCGTTGACGGTATACACTTAAAATAACTCAAATGCAAATCTCAACCAAATGCCCTTAACCAAGGGAAAAGGTCAAAAGCTACACAAAGAGATTAAATATATAAGAATCAAATCAATAATAAAAAGATTCCGGAAGAGATATTCCCGGGTCGTATGTCCCAACGAGGCTGCAATTGAAAGTAATCCTGGTTTGATGAGAAATTGAATGATGGAGAATATATGATGGAAACACTGATATAATTACAACTAAAATTAATTAAATAAAACCTAATTTAATCTACGGGAAACAGATATAGGAAATGGGGATCTTAAAAACTACGGGAAACAAAATTAGTTATAGGGAAATCCTAAAATTAAATCTATACTAAAATACGGGGAACAGAATCAGGTATCGGGAAACCTAAATACTAAAAATTAAGAAAATAAATGCTAAATTAAATTAAAAATCAAAATTAAATTCTAATTAACTTAATTTGAAAAATAAAGAAAACTAGAACTAAAACGGAGGTCGTTTGAATGTAAAACGAAAAGAAACGGTAAAACGCACCCGGTAAAACGGGTCTAAGACTGAAATTTAAGAAAAATTAAGCCTATACTAAATTTTATATTTTTCCTAGACACTAAATGACAAAAGAAAATTTTATAAAAAAGAAAAATATTTTTTTATTAATTTTTGGATTTTTTATGAATTTTCTAAGATTTAATTAATTAACAAAAATAAACTTTTTCTAAAAATTAACACTAAAATTTTTCTTTTATTTTTCAAAAATACTAGATTTAAAATGAAAATTAATGCAAAAAGAATTTTAATTTTTCAACTATTTTTCTATTTTTTATGATTTTTATAAGAAAAAGTAATAACTAAAATCTACTTTAATTCCTAGAAAATACAAATTTAACTGGAAAAATATAGAAAAATAGTTTTTATAAACTACAAAGGTGCAGAAAAATTATGGAACAAAAAGCCCAATATAAAAATGCCCAAATTTTACTGTTTAAATTAAAAGTAATTAAACTAATTAAATTTAAACCTAATTTATATTAATTAAATTAAATAAACTAACTGTGGTTAACTATAAGGACTAACAGTGAAAAGGACACAAGGACTAACAGGGTAACAGGCTAACTAACCATAGGGACTAACAATGTTAACTAGAAAAGACAAAATTACACAAATGGTCCCTGAAGTGGACCCCGATTACAAGGTGGGTCCAAAGTGCTTATTAGCAAAAAGCTAAAGAAGCAAAGCTGTTAAGGGGCTTGAGGGGAACAACTTTTGTAAAAGCACTTATGCTTTTAGCTCACTGAATAAGCTAGAAAAGTGAGCTTTTGGACTGCAAAAGCTTAAATAAGCTTATGAGCTTATTTTTCTTTCCTTTTGGGTTTTAAGCCAACAAATAAGCTAGAAAACTATGGGGGACAGTTAATAGGCTAGGGGAGTCCTAAATAAGCTAAGGCAACCTAGAATAAGCCCTAAAATAAGCTAGAAATGATTTAAGCTAGTTTGACAGTTTTAAAAGAAAACAGAAAAAGGTGAACTTTAATGCCTAAATAAGCTAAGCTAAAGGGGGAAATAAGCTATGAGATTTTGGGGAATTAAAGGGCTACCTATAAGCTACAAAGAAAAGCAAAAAGATCCTAAGGCTTAATACAAAATAAGCTATAAAAAAGGGGCTGAAAATGGTGTCTAGCACCAGGGGAGGGCAACACAGTGAGCTTATTGGCTTTTTGAGCTTATGCAATAAGCTCTCAAGAGCTTATTAGCCAAGTCCAAGCACAAACAGATTTACAAGGGTGGTCAATGAGCTTATATCCAAAATTTAAGCTTCTAAGGTTAAGAAAAAGCTGCTGATAATGGGGCTTAAACTTGAGGGTTCTTAAAAAAAATGCAAAGCCAAGTTTTTGACTTATACTTGGTCAAACCAAAGAGACAGCACAAAGGGTGTTTTGAAATGGTTAGAAACAACAATAATAAGCACACAATGGGGTGCTTAAGCTGCATAAGCAGCTTGAGCACTTAAGCTCATTTTGGCTTAATGAAAATTTGACAGAATTCAAAAGGGCACTTAAAAACTTATTTCCAAACTAAAGGTGGTGATTTAAGAGGCTTAATAAAGCCTACACACTCAGCCAAAGTTGGCTGAGTGAGCTTGACCCATACCAATTCCCATTTGACCCATTTTCATGCTAAACCAAACACTCCCTTATTTTATAAAAATCGATTTTTAACTGATTTTTGGTGAAATAAAGCTGAGATAAGTGATTACAAGTGAGGTTTAATCACTTTAAAACATTCTTACACAAGTCTAAACAGGATTAAACAACTTAATTTGTATTTCAAATTTTGACAAATGCAATATCACAAACACTTCTTAACTTTTATTTAAAACTGAAAGTATTACAACATAAGCTTACAAAACAAACTGAACACACTTAAAATGCTTAAAAGAAAGGCTTAGATTTAAAATTTAGCTAAAAACATAAAAAAAATGTTGTGTTTTGCTTCGGCTTGGTCTTGGCTCTTTTATAGAGGTCTCAAGGACTTGGGCTGTGCTTGTTGTGAGAGTAGGAAGCCTCACACTCAATCCTAGCCTTCTCTTTGGCTTCACTTGATCTCAGCCATTGATGGGGGGTACGGGGTTGAGTGTTTTCCAAGTGGGAGGGGATATAGGGGCAGGGTAAGGTGGGAATGAGTAGGGGTGAGCTGGTGGTAGTACTTGGGAGGTGGTTTGGCTTTGTAAACCATGGGAAAGGGGCGGTTTGGGTTTGGCGGGAAAGGGTTGGGGGTACAGTTATGGTTCGTGTTTTAAAAGAAAAGAATGGGGGTGGAGTTGCAGGGTTAAAACGCAAAGATTTGGGGAAGAGCATCACAAATGCCCCCCAACTCTCTCTCTCTTTTCATCATTTTGTTTACCCAATTTTCAGATATAACAGTAGTTATAAAGTGGCAGTTTAGGCCCTTGTAGGTTTTTCTTTTAACAAAAGATTTAAAAAGTTTGTGCAAAATTGCAAGAATGAGTCCCTGCCTGGTTTTATAACAAAAAGAAGTTTGAAAAATTGCAAAAACAGTCCTTGTGTTTTATAAACCATTTTCCTTTTATACAAAAAACATTTTAAAACTTGGCATTTTTGGCCCTTTTTTTTTTTTTTTTTTTTTTTCATTTTTAATTATAAAACAAGGTTTTAAAATTTAAATTTTTGGTCCTTGAGTTTAAAAAAAAAAATGTTTTGGGCTATTGGCCTTGTATGGGCGTTGGGCTTGTATTAGGGCCTTGGGCTTGAAATTTGGCTTGGGCTTGTATTGGGCTTAGGGCCTTGAATTGGCCCAATCTGAGTTGTCTGGGCCCATAAGGTTTAGGCCTTAGTTAATGGGCTTTTATTACAGCCCAATAAGGTACATGAGGGGGTTTTTTTTATTTTGTTATTGGGCTTTTTTCCAAGCCCAATAAGGTAATGCATGGATTTTGTGTGCAATGGCTGAGAAGCTGTAAACTGGGCTAGGATTGGGCCTTCTTAGTCTTCACAGTCTTTGTCAAATGCACAACAAACGAAATGGCTGTTGTAAATGAATGAGGCCCATTTGGGCTATCAAACAGTCTTCATAAATAAACTATTGGTCTTAGTCCCGGCCCATCAAGATGGGTAATAAGAGTGCATTCAATAGTATTTCTCATTTCCGGCTGTGGCCGTTTGACTTGCTGATATCTTCAGTATTGACTCTGACTTTGGCATTTTTGGACTTTGGCCTTGATTTTGCACAGTCTATTTCCATCCAAGCTGCATTTTTATGTCATTTTGGCTTGGTTTTTCTAAGTCTTTTGTTGATATCCACTTCCGGCACAATACAAATGCAAAACAAACATATATTTGGCAGTTTTTGTCTGTTTTTGGTCATTTAAGCTCGTTTTTAGAGGTAAAAGATATGTGTAATTAAGCACTTATCAGTGCCCTTATTAGAGCCACCCGCAGAGGGAGCAGCCTGACGGTGATGAGTAGTGTGGTTGTGTTGACGGTTAGTACCATGTCCTTCATAAGCCCGACGTTGGAACCTAGCAATGTTGCATCTCAGTTGCTGGGTACCAATACATATAGTGTTAAGCAGTCTTTCAAAGGCTGATGGGTTGATCACATCTTTGAATCTAGAGAACCCAAACCTCTTCCCTTATTTGTTACGTTTTTTCGCAATAGTTGTTGTTACAACGAAAAAGATATGTTGAAGTTAAACAAATCATAAAACCATGTCTTATTACTCTTACATGGGTGAACTTATTAACGGTACTATTTGCAACTGGGATAATAATATATACACGCCAAAACAAATTGTGTCGAAACTTTGTATTACTGCCAAAAGTACACCTAATGCATATGTTGACCTACAAACAGTGTATTCATAAATTTAAAAATTATCAAAAAATATAGTTATTTTATTATCATTCATACCTAAGCGTTAATTAAATATTATACGTGATTAAATTACACACGTCAAGTTAACCCTCAACCCGGCCCATTCTGTGACAGTCTATTAACCACAATGATATAAAAACGAACCGCCAGAGTTTAATTTGGTGCTCAGATCTGTAACAAGAAAGAAATGTTGACATATCCTAGGCAGACAAATCAGTCGATTCCCTCTTGTCTCTGTACTTGTTAAAGTTGGGCAAGATGAAATCCTGATTATTTCACACAAGTGACGAAACTCAGTTGTCCGTTTGTATTGCTTACAGAACTGAAAAGCACGATGCGTTGTATCCTACATCATTTACAAATTCAAACATATTACGAGTTAGAATTTAGACATATAGTTAAATTAACATTAAGTTGTTCATGTTACAACACTTTCAAGGAAAACTAACCGCATACAAAGCCATTAGCTTGGAGTTGTTCATCAAAATTTCAAGCACGACCCTATATGTCTCCCACAAAAACTTAAACCAAGTTGTCACACGCTCGCGATCTGAACGTTCCTTTCCTTTCTCACCACTAACGTAACTCAACATCAAATCTTTCGGTCTGTTATCACCTTCTAAATCATCAACATCAAGGGCCTCTTCTAACGCCTGTGCCTGACTGCGAGCAAACTCCACCTTCTTAGTTTTGTTTTTGGTGTTACCTGGTGATGGGTCCTGGGAAGGACTTTGCAATTCGCATGGATCGTTTGTACATGGTTTAATGCCTTGAAAAAGTTTTCATTCAATTCTTCCTCCCTCAGTGCATTTATCTACAGAAGTAACACTACAATCAAGTATATCATCACATTCTACCAAGCTTCTAATTCAATGGAGGCATGGGATTTAATTACAATTTATCAGTATAAAAACTCATCACCGCTTTGTTTGAAAGTTGATAATCTCGAAGAAAGCATGATGCAATCTCTTATCTTTGAGTAGTGACTTCCAATTCTTGTTTAAGCCTTTCTACACCGCCGACGATGAAGGCACCTCATGAGTTCTTTTAAAATTTTAACTCTCCACATACATGCTTGCATGCCTTCTTCTCCACACACTCTCAAGCCAAACAAACATATTTAATATCTATCTTTTTTTCCTTCTATGAACCAACAATCATATATAAAATCAGTCTTTTTGCTCTTTTTTACCCCATCTTAAACACTGATACGTGGGACAATAACATTGGCCTATCATAACTGAAAAAACTTACGCAAATCCAACCAAAAAACTCAAAAACCACCTCCAACTTTGGCTCCAACTACAATAATCAGGCTGCGAGAGCTGTCCACTTAATAACAAAAGAAAAAAAGAAGAAAATATTGTAGTGAATGTTTGTCGAAACAGTGATATGTACGATGAATTCAACCAATAATCCAACAATAGAACAAAGATGTAAACCAAAACACATGATTCAATATTAAGAGCAAAACGCAAACCCTATATAGCAACTTCATGCAAAAAAAGTTTAAGAAAACTATATGATCAGGCGAAATCACGTTTCAAGAAACACGTACCGGAGGAACAGACTAACTTTTGAATGACAAATTCACAACATGATAAAAATGATGCAAAAAAGTACCGCAAACCCTATATAGCAACTTCATGCAAAAAAAGTTTAAGAAAACTATATGATCAGGCGAAATCACGTTTCAAGAAACACGTACCGGAGGAAAAGCCTAAATTTTGAATGACAAATTCACAACATGAAAAAAATGATTTTATATGAATAGGATTTTTATTCGTGTGAGAATGGGTATGTCAAACCAGGAGGATGAATTCTTATGTATAAATCTTTGTTAGGGTTTTTGAGAATAGTTTAGGTAATTTTTATTTGAGTATATAAGTTTGGTTTCACAAAGGTATGTCACAACTTATGGCTTGGTCAAATGGTTGAGTTTCTTGACTTTGTGTCAAATGATGGGATTTTACACGTCATCGCCTCATGCCATGTCATCATTATCCCAGTCATAATTAGCCCTAGAGTAGGGATCTAGTGAGAAGTAAATTAAAATAAGAAGTGGTGAGAAGTGACTAAAATCACACATTTGAGATGCAACGACTTGCATTAGATGCATTTCTATTCATTTAGATGCATTATTTTGAGTTTCAAAAGTTAATTTGATGTGTAGATGGTGCAAATTGATTTTCATGATTTTGGTACATGCATAGGAACAAAAAACAAGAGAAATCATGAAATGCATCTAATATACATATATGCATCTAATTAAAAGCTAGAAAACACATTATGATGCGTTATAATGCATCTAAGATTATAGAGATGCATCTAATTTATGTCGATGCATCTCGGATATGCGGTTATAGTTACTTCTTATCCTTTTTATTTTAAAAAACTTCTTATTTGATTCTAACTCATTAGCCATATTATATATATATAAGGGGCGCGTTATATGAGGAACTAATTTTTTAAGCCCAGAACTTTTACAGAACCCTTTCAACATACAGATTAATTTTGAAATAATTTTTTATTTTATATTTGATCTTTACACATACATGTTTTTTAAAAAATGCATAATATGGGTTTTTTTTTATAATTTTAATTTTTACTATATGCGTATAATTGTGTAGTCATTAGTTGTTCTACTAAAAAATGTTAATTGCACGTATGTTTCTGATGTACATTCTTTAATCTTTTAAATTTATAACAAAAAACATAACCATGTACATGTAACCTCTAAATTTATAACAAACTAAAACATAGATAATATACATAAAATTTGATACAAAATGAAATACAATTCAAATATAAATGTATCTTGTTAAAAATATACACGTCATTCAAAAAACATATGTGAACTCTTCCACGAACATACGTGCACGCTTCACTTTCTCATCAAATTTTATTAGAATATACGAGTACCCTTCTAAAAACACGTATGCACTCTTCAAATAACATATGTGTACTCTTCCACGAACATACGTGCACGCTTTACTTTCTCATCAAATTTATTAGAACATACGAGTACCGTTCCAAAAACACATATGCACTCTTCCAAGAACATATGTGTACTCTTAAACGAACATACGTGCACGCTTCACTTTGTCATCAAATTTATTAGAACATACGAGTACCCTTCAAAAAACATATGTGCACGCTCTCGTCAAATTCATTAAACATAATCGCACTGCCTTCAAAAAAAATCATACCTGCATATGACCACCGTCTTCAAGTAATTGTACCTAAGTAGCCAATAATTTTTCTAACCATTTTTTCAACATCCGTTTCAAGCAACCATATTTTGTCATATAAACAAACAAAAAAAATGAATTAAAACCTCTTACTGATTTTGTAGATATCCGATTGATGTTTGCTCGGTCCAAAAAAATTGGTGAATTCGAGTAACAAGAAACCCGACACTTATACATGGATTTGTAAACTTCTATTTCTTGTTTTTTAATTCGAGTAACAAGAAACAACCAAAACCAAGATCATTTTATCAATTAAATTTATACTCCAGTATTTAAAACCTCACCTTTTATTCGTCGTTAAAACCTCACCTCTCTTATTCGTGTTTCAAGATATGCGGAGAGCGACGAAGACAATCGTGGTTGAGCTGAAATCTGGTAACAATCACAAATGCAGAGAACAATCGATGCTCAACAAAGATTTGATACAAAAAGTGGCCAATGAGACTTCTGTTTTCCTACTGACTCAGACCGGATCCCCCGGATCCTTCAAAATGAAGGCTCCGATTTGTTGCACAAGGGTCCGGCTGACAGAAAGCAAACAGAATGTTTGCACGAGTGTGTTTCCACAAGTTCTGTCATCTAACTATTTGTCAAATCACTATCTAAAAACACTCCTTGTTTAGTCTAAAAGGCATAGACATCCAATATGATCTTAGCTATGTTAAATGTGCTAAACCAAACGCTCCTTAACTAGAATTCGGGAAATAAAGTAGTGGCGTACATCATGAAACATCATTATACAACACCATAGAATGTTCAAACACAATTAAGCATCTAACACAAATACAAGTAAACAAATGTATCAAAGTTTTAACACATGAACACCCGTGTATCTTATTTCCTCTTCTTGCCACCATAAAGGAAATTGGCGAGGCACTTAAGCATTCCTTTGGTTTGTTTGAATTCTACCAATGCATCGAGAATATCGGGCAACTCATCGATGTATTGAATGGGATAGAGATGGGTGTTGTCGATGGGGTTGCTTGGTCCCGCTTGTTCTTCATCTCGAGCTTCTTTGGAAGAGTCGGTAGGAGGATGAGGTCGCTTTCCTTCTATAATCAATTTATACACTTGCCTCTTAGTGAGAGGTACCATCACACTGTCAACAAGATGATGATCATCGGTGAGAGGGGATGTTTGAATACTAGAGACAAAATTACGGAGGCGAGTAAGAAGCATTCCATATGGAAGGACCGTGTTGTTGTTATTGTTAACAACTATGATCATTCGTTTGGCAATGAAATAGGTAAGATTGAAGGGTTGATGGGTTACAAGAGAGTAGAGAATGTAAACAAGACCTCCATTAGGATGATCTCTATTTCCGTCTAGGCTTAAGGCATTTTCAAAGATGATTCTTTCCCATTGCTTGAATTCAAGATGCAACTCGTTGAGTTCCATTTGCATTGCATCTTTAGCCACTATTTTTCCTTTGTTCCTTTGGGTGAAGACGGTTCTAGGTGTAAAGATGGTGTCATGGACAACTATGCTATCATCCAAAGTGGTTCGATAGGTAGGGCTTGGTCTAGTACTATGGGGAAGGAAACCTAGTGACCAATCGGTTGTGAACATACATGCACCGATGCATGGAACACGGAGAATTTCGGCGAAAGGATGAAGAGGAAGAAGGAAATCATTGCCATTGATATAGAAACCAATGGACATGGTACCATCCTAATTATCTTTAATGTGGAAGGTTTTGTAGAATTGTAAGACAAAGAGGGGACAAAATTTCTCGTCAATATCGAGAAGACAATCAAAGTTGATTTGAGAAAAGACTTCACGAGTGTTGGTTCCTTGAATAAATCAAGGTTCGATAACACGACCCTTGTGGATGAAACGTTTTTCAAGATTCTTGTAAGTGGTACGTTCTTTAGGTTCAAGACCGGGAGTACGATGTTATTTTGGAATGTAGACAACGGTGTCTTGGTGATCATGATTGGTAGCGTGTGGCATTTTAGACCTATCATGACAAAATGACAACTTATCAAATTTTGACTCGCTATCAAACCTTGGATTATGACCACTTAATTTTCATCTTTCAAAAGTGTGGTTTTTACGTGTATTAACAATGTCGTGTGTAAAACCCATAATCCTGCCATTTTCAAAAATTTCGACCTAAATGGGTTTTCATGAGTTAATCAAGTTTGATTAACATCAAGTATTGTTTCTTAATCTTTGTATCTTGTGATTAACAAGTAGTGTTTACAATTAGATGGATTTGGTCATAATTCAATGATTTAATTAAATGTAAAATACAAAGTAATAATTGAAACAACGAGTATAACTAGAGTATGATTGTGAATTAGACTTACAATGTGTTTGATCTCACGAGTTGGTTTTGAAAAATCCCAAGATAAGGGTTTGCCTAGGTTTGATTCGTTTGTGAAAGTGATGGTTATTGTTTGTGTGTTTTGGAAAAGAAGACTTCGCTTTCTAATATGCAGACCACCGGATCACCCGGATCCTTCGAGTGGAAGGCTCCGGCATATTGTCGGCGGATCCGGCCCAACAGGCCAAAGATTATTGTTTTTCCCTTTTTGGTTGTTTTAAGGTTTATATAAATATTACCCTTTTTAGAAATAATTTTTATGCCACTTTAGGTAGGTTTTTGCCAAATGGTACCATTGAGTCATGCCAAGACATGTGACGGAAAATATTCGAGTATAAGACGGATGTTGTCGTTCAGATAAAAGAAACGAGAAATTAATATAATATAAAATACATAAACTAGGCTTATTCAAATAAGCCCATAATATTTCCATTCATAATATAGCGAAATACAAAGTATATGATACATAATGAAAATATAAAATGCTAAAATAAAAAACACATCGCCGTTCAAGAAAAAGCACATCGGGTAGATGAGCAAGACAAGTGAGGTGATGATCATGATCATGATCATGACGGGGGTAAAAATTTCCGCGGAAAAATCCATGATGGTTGATGTCCGAAAGTTTTTGGAGAGGAGGGAAAAGATGTGTGTTTTGATTTTTGAAATGGTTTGATATAATGGGGAGAATGGTTTTGAAGTTTGAAAGTTATAGGAAAGGGGCGGTCGAGTGTATGGGAGTTTGTGAAAGATTTTTGATTTAAATAGTCAAAGTCGGTGATGAGGCGTAGTCGTGACGAGTGTGAGACGCTTGTGACCGAAGAGTGAGATACACGACAAAAACATTTATCGAAAATAATATATATACATAGATTATATTCATACGAACAGATAGAGTATTTATAAGTATATATAGAGTATGTACAGTCTAGCTCACATAAGCACATAGAATGACTATAATCGTTTATTCAACATCAAGCATAGCATTAATCATAGGTCACAATATTTTTGACACTAAATTTACGCATAAAGATAAACCAATCAATCCTATATTAAGATGAGTTAGAGGCGTACCTTAGATCCGCGAGATGTGTGAATTATCTCGAGAAGGTCAACATCGAAGATATTGCACGAATGATAATTTATAGTAAATTAAAATGAGGATATTTGGATTTTGAGGAAAATATTTTATGGATCTTTCAAATAAGTTGTTGATAGAAAGGTTTGATTACCCAAATAAGTTTTTCAAACCTTATTATTATATATATATATATATATAGATTGAGGTTCATGTAAGATAGTTGTTAAAATGAGAAGTATAAGAAGCCACTAAAAGATCGTCAAGTGTCATGAAAGGTTCATCGAATTTATAAGAAGTTCAATAAGGTTCAAGGTCATTTTAGATATTAAACCACTCATTCCTTCCTCTCTTATAGCAGATCCTAAACTAAATTATCTTATGCATAATCGTTAATTTTTTCTCTGGCTATATTTTGAACCAGTCGGCATGATTATCCTATTAACATGGATCTTCTCCTTCTATCTATAACAGTAAACCAATATCCAAAAACTCAGTATTATTCAAACTCAAACGACTATAGATGTTAACATCGACGTTCACCCTTCAACCTTAAACTTTTAATCATATGAAAGATGGGTATGTTGACGTTGACCAAAACTGGTTTACATCATCGTGGAAGATCAAAAATGAATTCACGAACCGATTGTTTTCTCGGTTAGCCTTCAACCGAAACAGAGACCATTTTCAACATCCTTCATTTTCTCTTTTACATCCACTACTCGTAATCCACATCGAACGATTTTTGTCCATCTCCATCATCCTTCGTTTGCATTTTAAATGAGGATTCTTGTTTGCTCGTGCATGAATGTCTAAGTATCTTTTACGAATTTATGTGTATCAATATTCCTGTGTATGTATAGGTTTAAGCTTTTGAAATCTGCGTAAATAATATATCTTGTTTACGTCTCCCACATAAATGTAGGTCCTAGGTTGTGTCATTGTGGTTCTTTAGTTTATAATACAACCAGGTTCAATTCCATCTCATTTGCTAATCATGTATCAAAGGTATTAAATGTACTATTATTGTTTATCAATTGATGTTATGTATATCAGTTGTTAATTATTATTGTCATTTGCTCAAAAAAAATTGTTAGCGTCATAAACTTTGTGTAAAAGTAACTTGTTTAACAATCTATGTAATCGTGTATCTTATGTTACCGTCGTGGATCTAAATGTATCTTCATCCTACTTCTAGTAACATAACCTTAATAAGGATATATTTTAGACAATTAATATTTCTTTCATGTTTTAGATGTTGAGTTAGTATGAAATAATAATTATCACCCATTCTTTAACAACTACCAAAATATGTCTACTTATCTTTTAAAACATCTGTCAAGTTGCAAAAAAAGAGGGAAATTATAGGATTTGGTTTCTCTATATTTTATCAGGTATGATTCTTCTCTCCATGAATGGAGCTGAAAGTATGACTATTAAAGTATACTGAAATTAAAAGACCTAATTTTGCACATCCTAACTAAATATCATGTTTTGATGATTAAATTGCATTTAATCTTTCTATCCTGGTAACAAAATCTACAATTAATAACCATAAGATTTGCAGTCAAAGAAACCTAAATCAAACATCTAGACAAAAACCAGTTATCAAACTAAATGAACAAAGAATAACGATTTTTATTATAAATAAAAATAATATGCATTATCAAACAAAAAATAACATAATAAAGATACCTGAATCTGAATAGAATCAGGATGTCTTTAAGTCTGGGGTAGCATCCTTCAAGAAATAACATGACATGACATCAGAACGAATTCATAACTTATTATGTCAATCATAATATTAAATAGTTGGCCATCTTTTCTAAACGTAAACGGTTTCGCACTACTTGTCGGTGATTTGAAAATACAATGATCATGTACTGAATTAACAAATTTATAAATATTCTCAATTATCTTACTTTTGAGATAATGGAGTTCGACAAGTTCTTCCCCAAGAGCACGATCTTGATGCACTTTCATGGAGACTTCCCCATTCTTCACCAATAACAGCTACAAAGAAACACCGACCACTAACTTACAACGAACTTACCTATATCATCCAAAAGAAACTCTCAATAAAGTTGTTTGTATCCTCGTGATCTTTGTTTAGAAGCTTTGCTTTGCTACCTGAAAGTAAAAAGCATAGATGAAGCCAACTTTATTATAATCAACGTATACATAACAATTAGCCATACTTTCACCTACCGTCTGAATTTACATTTGATCTCTTCCACATCCACTTCTAGACCAATAGATAGCCTGTCACATTTTGGCATGTGTCACCCTTATTACATTTGTGGCCGAGTTTAGATATTTGTGGTGCTTGTCTACTGGAACTGTGACAAGTGCAGGAGTATTAGCTATTGTATGAATGAAATTTGAGTAGCTGATTCCGTTTCTGAAAGGGTACATGACAGGGCCTTTGTAGAAACGATATGAAAGTCTAGATATCAAATTTAACTTAATTCTAAGTCTTACTAATCAGATTACAAATTAAAAATAAAACTTGATTAAAAAATCATAACTCATCTTACTAACTACACAACTACCAATACTCTCTAACATACAAACAAACACCATTTTCATTTCACTGGTGATGGCATTAAGAAGCCCAATCAAGTCACCAACAATAATGACTTAAGAAAGAAGCAATTTTAACATAGAAAAAACAACATTAAGAAAAATTAATGTCAATTACAAAGCTTCTTGTCTGTACTTTCTCTTCATCCAGCACCATAAAAGTCCCAAGCAGCGGATAACCAGAGGAATGGAAGTACCCATATTATTTTCAAGTCATTATTGGCTTTCTTTCCTGCACAATGATTGGTTTAATTAGATGCGAAAATGCTGAATTTGATTTTGTGTCTTATTCTTTATCTGATTCTGTAAACTGATCACGTAAATCAACGTCGAGTTATCATGCGGATTAGGTGAAAATCTTTTCATTACATTCCAAAAAACACAGCCAGCTCCATTGTAGTTATCGCTATTAAACCTTACGCAGCTGCAACTATTCAAACACTTGACAAAACAATCACTAATTCCTAGCGTCACATTACTATCAGTAACACTTGTCATGACATCAGCAACAAATTCTCCATTATGTCTACTGAAATTATCGTTCTCTGCCTGCACTCAGGCAAACTTGACCCTTTCATGCAACCCATGTGAGTTTTGATCCCATAACAAAACTCCGGGGTTAAAAATATAAAATTATAACGAACTTTAATTCTCCTATCAGATGTCAAAAGCCATGGTGTTCTCAATGGATTACCCTCCAGATCCATATATTATTGATCTAATTTGCAGCTAACGTATCGTTGTTTGTTGTTATATGTAAAATTGATTCGTAGCTAACATCGTTATCATATGTCAAAATAATACAAAGGTATCCGAATAATACTATATAAAGAGTAATTAATTTATATATCAGAACATACCCATCATCACCCTGAAGATGATAACGATTGCCCTTTCGTCAAAGCATCATGATCCTCTGAGGAACACCATAAGTAAAACCATCTCTTTCCCTATCAGCACTTCCTTAGCACCATTTTTAGTTGCTGCCTGTAAACATGAACAATGCATTACAAAATAATATTTGCAACATCCCATTGAGGATCAAAAGACTTCTAAAGTTTTGGTTATTCTATAGAGCATAACGATGGATAAGAGTAAAAAACGACCATATAGCGAAAAAACAACTTGTAGTGTGTCGGGCTATAGTTTGGTCATTGTGGGTGCCATAACCAACGTCGGGTAAAAAGATGCCCTTAGCACTGATTACATCCAGCACCATAAAAGTCTTACTGATGCAACTGATGATGCGCGTAGTGCATCTGGTATAGTGCTGACATAAGCTGGTCTGCTATGGTTGTAGGAATCCCTAACATGTAGTGAATTTGTAAGGCGGGTCTGGTCTAGTTCTCGTATGTACCATGAGACCATGAGTTTGGGCTAAAAATACGTCGTGGGATTCCGTTTGGGACACTTTGAGCAGGTGCATAGGACATGGTAATCCACACAAGGACCAGGTACCATGTAATATGCTATAAGGATTCTAATCCAACCTGTAGGTAGAAAGTGTGAAGCCAATGTCGTCTAATAGTCAACAAAAGCGCGTTCATTGTCAAAGAGGAATTTTGATATACATTTAAAGAAAAAAATTGGCTTTGACCTGGAGACATAATTTATGTCAGTTATTATGATATAAATTCTGTTTTATTGATCAACCACTTGCTTTTCAAGTTCCATTCAGCGAAAGGAAGAATAACTGTCACATAGGCCTTTGAGGATCGTGCGTACTTTCTTCTCATTTTTCACAAATTGTGACAATACAACATAATTCAGAGTAAATCAGGATACATTCCGCCCACCATTTTATATCAAATAACAACAATTGAAGACTGGAACAGTCTAATTACCTTATAACAGCAACAGATGTGATGTAATCGCAGCATGAAGACACCATCAGTAATTAAAAAGGCAATAATGGCATGACTAAAAAATAAACAAACAATACCATAAGAGCAGCTAGAGGGGAACAATCAAATGCTAAAAGAGAAATTTCACTTTTCAAAAAGGCTTCGTATAGTTGTTACAATGAAAAAGATATGTTGAAGTTAAACAAATCATAAAACCATGTCTTATTACTCTTATATGGGTGAACTTATTAACGGTACCTGGCAACTGGATAATATATATAACGCCAAATCAAATTGTGTCGAACGTGTTATTACTTGCCAAAAGTATCCATATAATGCATATTGCCTCCCAAACCAGTGTATTCATAAATTTAAATATTATCAAATAATATAGTTTTTATTATCATTATTACTAATGCGTTAATTAAATATAAACGGGATTAAAGGTTACACACGTCAAGTTAACCCCAACCCGCCCATCTTGTGACGTCTAGTAACACACAATGATATAAACAGACCTGCCAGAGTTTAAGTTTGGTTTGCTCAGATCTTGTATCAAGAAAGAAATGCTGACTTTCTAGGGCAGACAAATCAGGTCGATCCCTCTTGTCTCTGTACTTGTTGAGGTTTGCAAGATGAATCCTGATTATTTCACACAAGTGACGAAACTCAGTTGTCCGTTTGTATTGCTTACAGAACTGAAAAGCACGATGCGTTGTATCCTACATCATTTACAAATTCAAACATATTACGAGTTAGAATTTAGACATATAGTTAAATTAACATTAAGTTGTTCATGTTACAACACTTTCAAGGAAAACTAACCGCATACAAAGCCATTAGCTTGGAGTTGTTCATCAAAATTTCAAGCACGACCCTATATGTCTCCCACAAAAACTTAAACCAAGTTGTCACACGCTCGCGATCTGAACGTTCCTTTCCTTTCTCACCACTAACGTAACTCAACATCAAATCTTTCGGTCTGTTATCACCTTCTAAATCATCAACATCAAGGGCCTCTTCTAACGCGCATGTGCTGACATGCGAGCGGCAAACTCCACCTTATTAGTTTTGTTTTTGGTGTTACCTGGTGATGGGTCCTGGGAAGGACTTTTCAATTCGCATGGATCGTTTGTACATGGTTTAATGCCTTGAAAAAGTTTTCATTCAATTCTTCCTTCCTCAATGCATTTATCTACAGAAGTAACACTACAATCAAGTATATCATCACATTCTACCAAGCTTCTAATTCAATGGAGGCATGGGATTTAATTACAATTTATCAGTATACAAAAACTCTTTCCACGACTATTGTTTTGAAAAGTTGATATCTCGACGAAAAGCATGATTGCATCTCTTATCTTTGAGTAGTGACTTCCAATTCTTGTTTAAGCATTTCTACACCGCCGACGATGAAGGCACCTCATGAGTTCTTTTAAAATTTTAACTCTCCACATACATGCTTGCATGCCTTCTTCTCCACACACTCTCAAGCCAAACAAACATATTTAATATCTATCTTTTTTTCCTTCTATGAACCAACAATCATATATAAAATCAGTCTTTTTGCTCTTTTTTACCCCATCTTAAACACTGATACGTGGGACAATAACATTGGCCTATCATAACTGAAAAAACTTACGCAAATCCAACCAAAAAACTCAGAAACCACCTCCAACTTTGGCTCCAACTACATTAACCAGGCTGTGAGAGCTGTCCACTTAATAACAAAAGAAAAAAGAAGAAAATATTGTAGTGAATGTTTGTCGGAACAGTGATATGTACGATGGATTCAACCAATAATCCAACAATAGAACAAAGATGTAAACCAAAACACATGATTCAATATTAAGAGCAAAACGCAAACCCTATATAGCAACTTCAAGCAAAAAAAGTTTAAGAAAACTATATAGATCAGGCGAAATCACGTTTCAAGAAACACGTACCGGAGGAAAAGCCTAACTTTTGAATCTATTCGATGATGAATGCCAAATTGACAACATGATAAAAATGATTTTATATGAATAGGATTTTTATTCGCGTGAGAATGGGTATGTCGAACCAGGAGGATGAATTCTTATGTATAAATCTTTGTTAGGGTTTTTGAGAATAGTTTAGGTAATTTTTATTTGAGTATGTGAGTTTGGTTTCGCAAAGGTATGTCACAACTTATGGCTTGGTCAAATGGTTGAGTTTCTTGACTTTGTGTCAAACGATGGGATTTTACACGTCATCACCTCATGCCATGTCATCATTATTCCAGTCATAATTAGCCCTAGAGTAGGGATCTAGTGAGAAGTAAATTAAAATAAGAAGTGGTGAGAAGTGACTAAAATCACACATTTGAGATGCAACGACTTGCATTAGATGCATTTCTATTCATTTAGATGCATCATTTTGAGTTTCGAAAGTTAATTTGATGTGTAGATGGTGCAAATTGATTTTCATGATTTTGGCACATGCAGAGGAACAAAAAACAAGAGAAATCATGAAATGCATCTAATATACGTATATGCATCTAATTAAAAGCTAGAAAACACATTATGATGCATTATAATGCATCTAAGATTATAGAGATGCATCTAATTTAAGTCGGTGCATCTCGGATATGCGGTTATAGTTACTTCTTATCCTTTTTATTTTAAAAAAACTTCTCATTTGATCCTAACTATATATATATATATATATATATATATATATATATATATATATATATATATATATATATATAGGGATGGGATCATGAGAAAACCTAATTTCGGTGGAAAACCCAGAAAACCCAGAAAAACCAAACAAATGCCCTAAAAAAACCAAACAGATGCCCTAATTTTTTCAGGCTAAAAATTGTTTTTTCAGGCAAATATGGCCTCGATTTTCATTGTAAAAACAAAAAAAAAAACAGATGCCTTAAAAACTAGGGCATCTGTTTGATTTTTTTTTAGGAATTCTGTATGGTTTTTGGGTTTTCTAGACAAAATTTGGGTGAGTCCCTAGAAACCCATCCCTATATATATATATATATATATATATATATATATATATATATATATATATATATACATACATATATGTATATACATACATATATATGTATACATACATATATATGTATACATACAAGAGTTCATTTGAGAAGACTAATTTTTGTGAGAAGGAAAGAAGGGATTCTAACCCTCCATTAGCCCATCCTTTTTTAGATCTAATGGTTTAGATTGGATTATAATTTGCACTAAATTTACACTAAAAAAAGCGGAGGGGCCTTTTTGTAATTTCATATCCAAAAATGATAGGGGTTTGATTGAAACTTCGTCATTTGTTATGTAACACCCAAAATCAACTCGATTTCTCTCTCTTTCTTATCTGATTCACTAAGCAAAAACACACAGAACACATACAAACACACACTCATCAAACACACCTAATCTCCCGTGGTTATTCGCCATTGAAGCACCTTCAAAATGTGCCCAATCATGTTCATCAGATCTGCACCAGTCATCGTCTCACGTCATCATCCACTGTTGCAATTTGAAGGTTATTAGGTCACAATTGGTCCGTATGAAGGTTAATATCTCACTTTTTTCTAAAAAAAATGTTAACATCTAACACTCTTATCAATCAGATGTTTATATTCGATGTTAATTTTTAGAACATTTTTGTTACTATCTTATGTGTGCTCTTATCAATCAGATGTTTGATGAAATGTATAGTTTTTCTTCATATATGAATATAGATGTAGATGAATAATGACCTTGTTATCCTAGTAAATTTTAGATTAGGAATTAGGTCTTGATTGTTATAAGCGACTTAATTAGTTTGCGTAAAGTAGAATATAGCATAGATTAAGTTTATTAAGAGTATCTTTACGCGTGAAAAACTTAGTTAAAGCATCTTCACATGTGAAAATATAGGAGATATTTTTCTTCACTTGTGAAAAGTTTAGTAAAAGCATCTTCACATGTGAAAATATAGGAGATATTTTTCTTCACCCGTGAAAAGTTTAGTAAAAGCATCTTCACGGGTGAAAATATAGGAGATATTTTTCTTCACGCGTGAAAATATGGGAGATATTTTTCTTCACCCGTGAAAAGTTTAGTAAAAGCATCTTCACGCGTAAAAATATAGGTGATATTTTTCTTCACGCGTGAAAATATTGAAGATATTTTTCTTCACCTGTGAAAAGTTTAGTAAAAGAATCTTCACGCGTGAAAATTTAATGGAGTTTTCTGGAAGTTGTGCTATTTGACTAAACATTATTGCGTGTGAAAATTTTCTAGCTAGTTAATCCGGTAGTGTAAGTGCTTTTAGTAATGGCTGTGTAAAGGTGAGTGTATGTCTTGTATGATTTTCTGTTAAGTGAAAAAATTCGGATAACTTTTGAAGTCTATGTATTGCGGTTCTCATTGTTGTTCGTGAATTCTACCTTACTGGTCTTGTGATGAGTCAATTGTAAGTATCATGGTCAGTAAGGTGTCGTTTTTACTCTGCTTTTTATTGGTACCTAACATAAGGGGTGTTTGTTTCGGCTTATATAGTCGACTTATGGCTTATTTGGTTTTGGGCTTATGTTTCATAAAAAGCTTTGTTTCTCTGAACAAGACAGTTTCATTTATACCAAAATTAGGGTATTTCCTGAGTGGGGATTTACTCGCAATTTGCAAAAATAAAAATAAACATGGGAAGTACACAACCAGAGCATCTATCTACTGATCTTAATCGTAGGTTTGTTCATTAAGGTTTTTCATGCATTAATGGGTATGAATAATTAATAATGATTGGTGCATTTCATGTAGGTTTTATGTGGCTGAAGTACTCTTTGCTTCCAATTACTTGAGATTACTTATTAAGAACTGAGACCAGAGAACGTGTTAGCGAGGGAACAGTGTCACATAAGGATATTATATTTATCCAAACTAGAGGTTTATAGATGTGTTCTGATTATAGTGTGTCAAATGCTTAAGGTTTAGGGAAGATCCAACTTGATGGTGTCATTTTCAGTACCAAGAAGACAATAATCAACAAATGTCTCTCCAAGAAACTTTTTGTTCAGTTTTGAATTTTACATCAAAAGAGATGTTTACGATATCAAATATTTTGACTCTTATATAAATCACTCTACTTGTAACAGGTTTACGTGGTTTAAATTTCGGGTATGTGATAAAAATTGAACCTGGTCTGCCACTCTTTGTACAACTATTCCGATGAGACGCTAAATGTCATATTTTGAGGCTGAAAGCTCGAGCCGAATGAAAATAAACCCATTAGTTTAGACCGAAAAGCCGAGGTAAGGTTATAGGGCTTCTACAGGCCACAAAGAAAAGTCATGGAGGGGATCGATAGGATTATGCAAATGTTACGCCCTCTCGGGTTTCCTCTGGATGAAGATAGCTACATATGCAAATGCAAGAACAACACTTGAAACAAGAAAGAGTGTTGGCTCTTTTGGTTTTATGCATTACTATTAATCATTTCCAGATGTATTATGGTGATGACTGGGAAGGCCTTTTAGAGGTGAAAATTGGTTACAGTCTCGGCGGCCATGTTTGGTAGAGTTGGTGGTGGTATTTACACTAAAACCGTTGATGTTGGTGATGATCTTGTTGGCAAGGTCGAAAGGGACATTTCAAAAGACAATCCTAGAAATCCCGCTGTAAGTTATTGCCATACCCTTTTAGAGGGTATTTGGCATTGCTTATTTAAGTGCTTGTTTGCGTATGCTCAAAGATGATACACTTTGAGTGTATGGATCAAACTGTTTATTTGCTTATTTTTGAGCAAACAAGCACTTAAAAAGTCAAGAGGTACCACGGAGAAGCTGCGGGAAGTGACTTGTCGTGTTTCCTTAAATGATCAAGTACAAGTAATGGTAATAAGTTATCAGGGTGTTTGGTTTACCTTATTTTTGGGCTTCTGAACTTATTTTGTGCGAATATATTTCACAATGAAGTCTAACTATAACCTTTAGTTGATTATTAGACATCTACCCCTTGGTGAAGGAAGTCTAGTTTCATATATTCATCGGCTTAAGAATACAAGTTTTTGTGATGAACCGCCATTTTCATTTCTTTTGTAATCTGTTATGTTACCTGCAAATCGAATAATATTCTTGTTCTCCAAAGCTTTTCAATATGCGTTGAGGATTAAATTAAATTTTGGTCTTGGTAACAAACTAACTTTTATTACCTCCTTCCTCATGGGCGGAAGAGTAAAACAGTGACTCCGGAAGTCATGTCTGCATAGGATCTTCTGGAATATCGTACCCCCTTTCCAAAAAAACCGTTCTTATGCTTTCTGATCAAATGGTAACTAGTACCCGTTTTATATCTTTGTGCCACTACTTGAGCTTCTAACATACAGTTTCTTATGGACAACGGGGCATGTTCCAGATCAACCGAATTGAATTTGTTCAATCTAAATCATTTCTACATCGTGACATCCAGCCGGATAATTTTCTTATGGGCTTAGGACGTAGAGCTAATCAGGTAATGTAGTTGACCATTCATTTTAGTTTCCAATTAGTCAAAATTCTTTTTGAGTCTTAATTTCTAGTCTGCAAGATTGTCCTCTAAAAGAAAAGCCAAAAAGATACTAGTGTAGACTGTTATTTCATTTCATCTTTTCTAGCTTATTTACTTAGGTATTTTGCTTACTTTCAGCTTATTTGAGTCATTGGAGTTCAGCTCTAAATCTGTTCTTAGTTTGTAGCTTATTTTCATTGCTTAATAATTCTAATTTTCAGCTTAAAGTAGGGATTTTAGTCCTTAAATAGTTTTTTTTAGAGTCTGCTGTCTTAAGTCTTTTTAATGATTGTGAGCTTATTTGATTTGCTTATTTGTGGTTTTAAGTGCTTATTAGGGTAGAGTCTAGGTCTGTCTTTAGCTTATTTGTTTTTTTTACTTGCTTATTGAGTCCTTAATGTCCAAACAGTTTTAGCTTAATAAAAACTTAAAAACCAAACAGTCACTTATAGTTTAGCTTTTTCTAGCTTTTTAACAAGCTTTAGTTCATAAGTCCATTTATTAAAGTTTCTTATTTTTACTAGGTCTTTAGCTTTTTTAAAAAGAAAAAAAAATGTTTTTACAAAAAGGTAGGTCACAGGACTCGAACATGTGACCTCCCTTACACAACACCAACACCTTACCAATGCGCCCTTGGGACTTTTCTGTTAGTCCCTTGTGCAATTAAATTCATAAATGTACTTTCAGTTTTAGCTTATTGAGCTTATTCGATTTTTAACAGCTTATCCGTTTTAGCTTTTTGAGTTATTTTTCTTTGAAAACCTCCTTTTTAGCTTAAAGTACTTTTAGGAATTTTCTAAAATTTTTAGGATTAAGTTTAGTATTTTTAATCTCATTTTTAGTATTATTTAGTTTTAAAAAATAGTTTTAAATAGTTTAAAAAGTAAAAAAAAAATCTGTGTTTTAAAAAAAATAGTTTAATGCATTTTAGTTTAGAAATTTTCATTTTGAGTTTTTAGACTTTTAATTTGTCAATTTTAGTTAATTAGTTAGTTTATTTTAGTTATTAATAAGTTTTTAATTGCTTTAAATGTCGTTTGATTTTTAAGTTACCTTAATTCTTATATTAGCGTGCCTTTATGTGCTTTCCTTTTGCGTTTTTAGATTATAGAGTGAATAAAGAACAAAAAATAAGTGAATGGTAATCCAATATGAGAAAATAAAACTAATTAAATTATCCGTTATTACAAAGTTTATTCTTTTAGTCCAAATGCGAAATAAAGCTTCTTTATGCACAACGTTGGTCTTTGAATATGTGTATTTAACATCTCTATTACAACATAGAATCTTCATGCTCTTGACCCTTGAGATATGGACATAACCCATGAGAGAAAACCGGTCTCTAAAGAAACAACCCAACCTTTGCGACTCGGGAAGCTTTTTCCTCCTCATTTCGACTTCTCTATTAATTTTTTATTTTCGTTGGTTAGCCACTGACCATTTTATATATTACATGTTTGCCCCGATATCATTAAAATTCAACAATCTTCAACTAAAAGCCATGCACCTCCAATGACTACCATTTGTTTTGATCTAGACGTAACATCTTATGGAGATACAAAAATTGGAATATAAAAGCCTGGAACATGTTAACTAAACATTAATCCTACTTTTTAGGACAAATAAGTAATCTAAAACAATATTAGTCGAGTTTGTTTTAACGCTTTACATTATATAGAGACTAAAGGAATTACTATACTTTACGAGAAATGGAAATTTCTATGTACATTTACTTATTTTCCTAAAGTTATCATTACATATACCTTTAAAGATTCATCAGCATGCATGTTTCAAGTTCGTGTATATTTTGAGGGAATTTACTTAAATAATCATTGTTCAGACTTTGAGTGCAATTGAACATTATTATCATTTTTAACATCCCTAATTGTAGTTTGAATTACCTACCATTTATCTTGTCGTTAAGCATACCATTTAACTTTCCATTAAGCATACCGTTTTCACCCTGTGATGGCAAGCATCTTGTAAATACACTTTGAATAGCCCATTGTAACTACACTTTTAAAATGCTACACACCCATGCACGAAAGCTTGTGATGTCATAACGCAAGGACATCTTTACCTTGTTGCAGCCTAATACACATCCGGAATGATTAGTATTAGATTACGTATGACTGATGTTGGATACATTCATATGCACTCAACAAAATACTTTGGGCTATAATAGTTTTGTTAAAAAGTTGGAGCATTTTAGAGACTGACGTTGATTACTATTTTTGCAGGTCCGTTATTCTGCCACTATACTGGGCAAAACTATGCAGCTCTGTAAAAAAGTTAATTGTGAATTTCATAGACTTGTTAAAAAGTGAGTACTTTGAGGTCAATTAGTGCTTATTACTGTAATGTCAATACTATTTATTGTATGTGTAAATATTTTAACACGCGTCTAATAATTTTCTGTATGACTTACCAGCGAGGTCATCACCAAGATTCCCATAGTCGGTAGTTACATTTGAGTACGAAAAACAAGCTCCAATAGGATATTCAAGGAATTACGTATTAAATTCTGCAATACCATTTAATAAATCTGTAATCAATGTCCTTGCATCTATTATATTATTATGATTTATAAATATTTCTGATCAATATGAAACCTTTGTTCCACAAGTACTGATTTAACTGAAGACCTTTTCCCTCCATGGTCACATTGAAGGGTCCAATCTTGTGTGAAGCTCCATATCCTACCGATGAACACCCAGGAACTGAAACACATAATCACTTCATTTGACAGCATAACTGACAGCAGTCTTGGATTAATGGATTATGCTAAAAGCCAACTAACTATCTACTGAGTGGGTGAGTTGCATATGTATAAAGATGGATGTTTTATGAACTTTTTTGATTTTCTGGTAATGATTCTATGAAATGCATGAAGTCTACGTATTGCTCTAACTTTGATTCATGTTGATATTAAACATGAGTCATATGTATCAGATTAAATTCCTAACTTTATAAATGCTTATATATTACATTTCTAAAAATCTTAACCTTAACGGAAAGAAACATACCAAATGTCCTTGTTCCATGATGATAGTGTTTTTTGTGTCAAATGTACTAATATTTGAGGTTGTAAGTGTGGAGGAAGTCGTGGTCATTGATGCCACACGTATTGGTTGAGTGCAACTAACTATCCCTTTTGTTGTATAACCATGCTTATGTAAATACTGCAAAAAATCAAAATTCCAAACGTTACAGATCCAAAATAACAGATGCATCATACTAATGTAACCTAACTACATCATATAAATTTGATATCATGCGTGGTGTACATCCAACTAAATGTTTGTACCAATTCTACAACCTGATATTTTTAAAGACATAATGGTTTAATGAGGCCACAAAATCCTAAATCCAAAAACTCCAAAAATATTAAAATAATACAAACTGATGACTGAACCTGGACTACATTAATTCAGCTTTTAGAGATGTAAGTCGGTAAGCACATGCACAGGGTCGTCTCTAAATTTATGAAATTTTTAAAGGCCCTGAGCGAAATTACATAATGAGGCCATGCGATAAGAAACGTTATATATAAAGTGTCATCGTTTTTAAGAAATAATGCATATAATTGTTAACGGGATAAATTTTTGTGCCCCTAAAATTTTTGGGGCCCTGTGCGGTCGCCCACCTTGCACACCCTCAAAGCCGGCCCTGCACATGCACTATCAATCAAACGTTCCCGTCCAAGTAAGCATAATACATGTGTCCTGTGCACAAGCTCAACGCCACAGCCTGTGAGAAAAAGAAACAAATTTCATAATGCATGTTATGGTAAAAAGTACTTATACTATAATTTGAATCTAGAACGATTACAGATAATAATCAAGGCTCTTAACAATGTCACATATAAAGCAGCGATACGCGTTAAATTTAATGAGCCATTTATATTAAAAGCTTTTCCGTTGAACAATTTATTCTTATTTTCAGTTAATGTCCTAACTGAGGTACATATGGCCATGATGTTGTTGCCTTTGCGTTGCCCATGCTCAAATTAGTTTTCTTCTAACTTTAGACCATTCAAAACAGTATAAGAAAGCCATGTACCATCAAAACTCTTACCAAACTGAACTATGAAAAAAACATGGTAACTGAGAATATATTTGATCCTTACTAAAGCCATGTAATATTGGGTCACGACCCAGCCAGTAATCCCAAACATGGGTCAAACGGGGCAAAACAGCAACCCAACCCAAACCGCCACT
>BQNB010032462.1:15752-53154 GCA_026074375.1 Tanacetum coccineum | reverse complement strand
GTCAAAAGTCATATCTTCAACGTCAGGGAAGACAATGATAAATCAAAGCAAACTCCTACAAGAATGTCATAAGTGGTACGGAGGAGTTTGAAGAAAGCGACCTCAACATTGGGGGAGATTGTTAGCCTTAATTATATTAAAGTCAAACAAGAATGTTATCGGTCTTAGAAAGTCAAACTAGGTCTTGTATTATAATAGTCTAGTCGGGTTCAACGAGCTTGGATTGTAATCTAATATTGTCCGTGTTTCGGGCTCTAAGCCCAAGTTTAGCCAAGCCCGACCCAACTTAATAAGCCCATACGCCTACTAGAAGGATTGGGTATAAATAGAACCCTCTCCACACATGGAGAGGGTGTTAGTTGCACATGCTCTCATTTGTTTCTCTCTCTACTTTCTCTCTCTAAGATTCCATCTTATTTTCTAGCTTATTGGTGCTTATTTATAAGTTGTGATTGGATTATATCGTGGGATAACACAAAGCAATACAAGCAACAAACATATACACATGTACAAGTCCAACATGGGTTAGCTTACCATCTAGAATCTTGAAGACATGGATGAGTACAATTGTGGATTATTGTTATATTGTACATTGTTGCATATATTCATATACATATTTTAGCATTTTATATGTATGGTTATTTATGACTCCAATTACTTTTTGTTGAGCAAGCTAGAGGTAATAAGCACATAAGCAAAACATATTATATTAAGAACCACATAATAAGTTCAACATTTGAGCCTACAACCATATCAAGTACTTTCAAAGTATCATGCTCCTTAAGATTATCCTTTGATTCTTCTTTCCCAACGTCGTTCTCAATGACACAACTCATGTTGGTAGCCACGACTAGCATGAGTTTTATTTCCTCATTGATAGAGGAGAACATATCCCTATTATATTCTCTAAGATCTTTGATTGAATTGATCATATTTATTGTGTTTTTACAACAAATAGAGTATCCACGCTTAGTGTGATTTAGGCTTACAGGATTCCCTATCTTATCCCAAATCCTATCTTCCCCTATCCCTCTTATTAG
Organism: Tanacetum coccineum; assembly: GCA_026074375.1. NCBI lineage: Eukaryota > Viridiplantae > Streptophyta > Magnoliopsida > Asterales > Asteraceae > Tanacetum > Tanacetum coccineum. Next base: position 52,114 of record BQNB010032462.1, on the reverse strand, counting down.
ATAGGGAGGGATCCTGATGTTATAAATCCTAGTTCTAACTTTCTCACTAAGAGTTTGAGGAACGACCACATCATCACCATTATCTTCTTCATTATTAAGGTACAAGTCTACATTGAAGTTTGTGTCATTGCTTGAGTCTTCAAGCGCCTTATCGTCAAGCACACTTTTTGGAGAGCTACCTTGGTTATCCGAAAGCATCATTTTTTGTAGTGGTGATGATAGTGATTACATTTGATATCCTTTTATAGTGGTGATATTTGAGTTAGGTATAAGGTTTAAGATCAACAAGTAGCTTTTAGGTTATTGGACTTTAGTACTTTTGATTCCTTAAAGTTTAAGGTAGTTATGCCTTTTGTAAGGAGAGTATGTTAGGCACATTCAGTGCCTAATGATCTTTCACTTAGGATTTGAATAAAAAATAACCTAAGTGTTAATAACCTTTAACATTTCAAGGTCACTGAGTGAACAGTCACTTAGTGAGTTGCCTTCAAGATGCTCAGCCTGAGTCTTCAAGAAAGACTTTAGCATTCAATGAGGCAGTTCTCAGTGAATGAAGCCTGAGCCAAAGAAGAAGGTGATAGGTTTAGTGAGTTGTGGCAATAGACTCACTGAACTCCATACGATCTCCAACAACTAGAAGACCCTGAATACGAAAGACTAAAGAATAGGCGGGATAGTTTGAAATAGATAAGTCCAAGCTCTTATCTGCTTGAAGTCAAATTATCCTAAATAGGGTATGAAGACAAGGTCAGTGTCAGCACTAACCTTAGAAAGTGTATTTGTCTTATACTTAGAATAGAATTATAATAGAGACAAAGGTTTACAATATGTACAAACCTATCAGCATTAGGACACACACTTATCACCCATGGCCCTACCTAAGTAGTATAAATAGAAAACGCTTTGTAAAGGAGTAGGATAAGTTTGTGCATTTAGAGGGTGTTTGGGGTTGCGATTTCAGCCTAATTATTTGATTATCACGACTTCAAAACTTAAAAATCTAACAACTAGTGTTTGGATATCCAAATTTGAAATTTGATTTTTTGCGTTTGATTGCATCCAAAATGCAGTTTTTAAAAAGCACCTTGGGACCTACTAATGCAAAACGTAGTCTTTGAAAAAGTGATTTTTCATTGTAAAATTACCATGTTACCCTTCAAATAACTCTCAAATACCTTTCCTTCTTCCTCAAACATCTCTCTTATCACCTTCCTTCAGTTCCAACAAAATGGATTGGCTCCTCGCTATATTCTTGTTGCCGCCGGGGATTAATCTTTAATTAACTTGGAATCTTGTATGGTATTTAACAAGAAGCTTCTTCAATAATAATTGTGTCAAGATTTTGCGATATCGTTAATCCAAGATCATGCGTGTATTATTAGTTAGTGGATACATCACCGCTGGTGGTGACCAATCTTGAAAAAGGAATTGTGGTGATGAGGCACTAAGGTGTTATTCTCTGAAATATGTAGTAATTTATTATTTTTCTTTGAAAACTGTTATTGTATACTTGTATATTGTTGATATACATCTAATAAATCAATGGATTCTTAATAAATTTGTATATATTTTGTTGACCTTTTAATAATTTTTATAGGTTAAATTTATATACGAAGTACTTATATGTCTATTTTAGTCATTTTACCCTTTTATGCAACCAAAAAACATCATTGGCCAAACAATAAAAAACTGATTATTTGATTATTGCGTTATCAAACAGCAAAAGCAAATCCAAACACTATATTTTAAAATCACGTTTTGTTACAGCTGATTATCTGATTATGCATTTTCAAAACGCATAATCTATTTTTAATAAGCAATCCCAAACACCCCCTTAAAGTTGTATCCTTCACAAACACCTACTCCTCCAAAATCTAATAAGTCTCTAAGTAAGCTCAGTTGGTTAGCATAGTAGTCAGCTTTGCATAACACTTTAGATTTATGCAAAGTTGTTAGTGAGGAGATCATACACACATTGTCATTCAATCCCCATTATAGTTTCGCATACAATAGGGTATAATTCTTAATAAATATAAGAGTTACACGTTGAAAAGTAGATTTGTGTTCTTTACTGTTTTATACATATATCTTATCTAAACTGATTTTCATTCACATTACATAAAGCCGTGAGTTAGTTTATCTTAATTTCTATAGTTTTGGTCACTAACTCAAAGGGAACAGTAGAGTACTCTATTGGGAAGATAATTATGCTTTGGTGATTTGATTTGTTTAGTTGAGAATGGATGATTAAGTTACACAAGCTAGTTCCTACACAAATGCATGCATGCACCATGACTTGTCTAGTCATGCATGATATTTTCATTGTAGTTTGTTGTGTATATATCCTTAATCATCATTTTGGATTTTCAAAATTGATAACTTTATTTTCATTGTATTACAAGGATAATACTTAGGATCTCAGATGAGTAGTCCAAGTTATAAAACCTACTTCAATGTGTATTTCAATCCTTTTTGGATAATTTACACATATTTGACAGATAAACCATTTTATAATAGCAAATTGTTGCTAAGTATAATGTCTCGGATTTATGATCGATGTGTTGTGTCAACATTGATAATATTAATTACCATAGTGTATGGTGAATTAAATTCATAGTTTCTCGGATGAGAAGACTATATTATCATGTTTATTCTTTGTGTATTTTAGTATGTCATACAATACCATACCGAGTTCTATTTCAAAAGAATTCTCTTTAACTACGTCAGTAGTTTGTATGATTGCATAAAGTTCTTTTTCTTCTCTTTTATATTCTAATACACATAGCATGCAATCAATCATACAAAATGAACAAGTTGACACAAATACAACATTTTCAACACAAGGGTGAGTTGTGATCCAGAGTGATTTTGTCAATGAATTTGTCTATTTAATCTTTCATGTCTATCATAGGGAATAGAGCATGCAATGTTATGAATAAGTCAATTTCACACATTTAAATACATGAGGCGATGATTATCACAATATTGACAAGATGTAGATCAAATTTCTCGTTCATAGCACATAGGTTTGACATTTAGAATACGAGACAAGTCAACCATAGTTCGGATAATGCATTGAAATTTATCTATCATCTCGTTAAAACAACAATGTTGCTTAACTTCCATGCCTTTAACATAAGTCCTAGCACATATCACATAAGCACAAAAGCTCCAAGAGCACAAATATCTATAATAGGGTATGCAAACTACCTTTAGACTTCTATCATTATTTTTGACCCCTCACTCACTTAAATCAATGTCATATGGTGCATGTCAACCATGAACAACCTCAACTAGACTTATACAATTTGGACTTTGGAAAATGTCATGCGAAAATCCTAAGCTTGTTTTGTTTTGGACCTAAGTGTCCTCTAATTTAACTCACTAATTACTTATTCTATTAGGTAATCTCTAGCTTCTTTTAGACCCTTAGGATAGCCTTCACCCAAAACATTAACTTGTAATGATGGTAAACCATTAAGATCTTGAACTATGGGTTCATTGATCCTATTATCTTCTATCGAAGAAGATGACTTGGGCTTGGGCAAGCTCTCATTAAAGGTAACATTGAGAGATTCCTCAATTCTCATTGTTTCCTTGTTAAGCACTATGTATGCTTTAGTAGTTTGAGAGTATCCTAAGAACACGCCTTCGTACGACTTTGGGTCAAACTTGGTGAGATGTACTTTAATGTTAAGTATAAATACTTTACAACCAAATACCCTAAAGTACTCTAATGACGGCTTCCTACTTCTAAGGATTTCATAGGGTGTTTTATCAATAAATTTTCTAATATAGACCCTATTAAATATGTAAGTTGCTGTATCTATTGCATGACACTAAAACTTTTGTGGAATGAATTGCTCGTTCTTAACTTGCAATGTGTTCTTTCAACAATGTCACTCGATTGAGAAGTGAACGGGCCCGTCAAGTTATAAGACATTCCATGTTGTTCACAAAAGCTTCCAAATTGCAATTTATCAAATTCACAATAATGATTTGTTACAATTGAAACAATAGAACAATCATGTAGGTTTTTAAGCCTTTTACACAATATTTTAAATTTATCTAAGACATCATCCTTAGACTCTACGAATACAACCCAAGTGTAGTTTGAGTGATCATCTACAAGCATTAAAGTATAGAAGTTGACTCCGTAACTTTGAATTTGAGATGGACCAAACAAATCTAAGTGTAACAACTCTAAAACCCTACTAGTTTTAGGATAGCCTTTATCTAAAACATTAACTTGTAATGACGACAACACATTGAGATCTTGAACTATAGGTTCATTGATCCTATCATCTTCTACCGAAGAAGATGACTTAGGCTTGGGCAAGCTCTCATTAAAGATAACATTGAGAGATTCCTCAATTCTTACTATTTCCTTGTTAAGCACTATGTATGCTTTACTAGTTTGAGAGTATCCTAAGAACACACCTTCGTAAGACCTTGGGTCGAACTTGGTGAGATGTACTTTAGTGTTAAGTATAAATACTTTACAACCAAATACCCTAAAGTACTCTAATGACGGCTTCCTATTTCTAAGGATTTCATAGGGTGTTTTATCAATAAAATTTCTAATATAGACCCTATTAAATATGTAAGTTACCGTATCTATATCATGACACCAAAATTTTTGTAGAATGAATTGCTCGTCTAACATAGTGCGACTCATCTTTCTTAACTTGTGATGTGTTCTTTCAACAATCTCACTCGATTGAGAAGTGAACGGGCCCAACAAGTTATAAGACATTCCATGTTGTTCACAAAAGCTTCCAAATTGCAATTTATCAAATTCACTACAATGATTTGTTACAATTGAAACAATAGAACAATCATGTAGGTTTTCAAGCCTTTTACACAATATTTTTAATTATCTAAGACATCATCCTTAGACTCTACGAATACAACCCAAGTGTAGTTTGAGTGATCATCTACAAGCATTAAAGTATAGAAGTTGCCTTCGTAACTTTGAGTTTAATATGGACCAAACAAATCTAAGTGTAACAACTCTAAAACCCTACTAGTTGACACTTCATTCCTAGTCTTATTGTTTGCATTACCTTGACTCCCTAAATTACATGTATCACAAAAGTGTCTTTCAAAGCTCAACTTTGGTAGGTTCCTTACTAACTTGTTGGTAGCTAAGTTTTAAACTAACCTCATATTGACACGACCTAACCTTTTATGCCAAAGCATTAAGCTATCCACCACTGATGTAAGACAAATTTGTTGTTTGGAGTTATCTCCCAATTTGCAAGTATATAGATCGTTTCTCCTATGTCCTTTCGCTAGCATTTTACCATTTTTACTAATAGTACAATCTACTTTAGTAAAGCTAACTACAAAATCATCATCACATAATTGACCTATGCTAATCAAGTTAAAAGCTAGACCACTAACATGCTCAACATTGGTAATTGTAATGGAGTCATGAGTAATATTACCTCCACCGATGACCTTGCCTTTTAGGTTGCTCCCAAATACGACATGTCCACCATCATACGCCTTATATGAAGTAAACACTCTTCTATTCTCGGTCATGTGCTTAGTGCAACCACTATCCACAATTCAATATTCTGGTAGTGGATCGCATTTAAGACACACCTACAAGCAAATATGAATTCAAGGTCATGGTTCATATTTTTTATTGGGTCCATTGTGGTTAGTAAATATGGTGCCCAAGTTAACCATTATTGGGTCTTAAAGTAAAACACATAGTTTATGTAGGTCGTACCTTAAGAACGCTGACCAAGGATTGTTTTGAAAATCATAGGAGTTTTGAAAGTTTGGTCCAATGCTCTAGGGTGGTTTTAGCCATTGAGTTGTGTATGAGTTTTCTCTCCTTTGGAAGGTGCTATGTTGATGATACAAAGACCTTTGGTTGTTTTGAAAATTTCTTCTTTCCAAAGAATGATTATTTTGAAAAGAAGGTCTTTGATTATATGAGTTTAAAGATCTCATATTTGGTGTGGGTAAAAGAGGTCTAGGGTCAACTCGAGGTCGAGTGTATCTAAGTCCATTATGAGAGCCCGAGTGATATCCTTGGTGTGTTGTTTCCACTCTTCTAATGGGTACTTGAGGACCACGAGTGTTTACAAAGTGAGTTTAAGACACTGCAGGTTTAACAAAGCTATTTGACGAAATTTCTTTTTAACTTTATTTATGAACACTATTAGTTTGTTTGGACTTGTGGAAGTGGTTCTCTCATTTTTAGAAAATTTAAGACCTTCCTTATCTTGGAACAACTTATCCAAAATGACGCTACTCTTTTTGAATTTTAAAAAATTTAATGCTTCATCTTAAAGTCTAGAAACATTATATTTTAAAGAGTCAACCGCTTTGGTGAGTACATCACATGTTTTGCAAGGTTCAATCACCTCTTTATCATTTACAAGTTTCTTTACTTCTAATTCAAGATCATTGGCTTTACTTACTAGTTTTGATTTCTCATTTTCGAGAGATCGTTTTTCTTTTAAAAGTTTTAGTAAAATCTTTGTTAAACCTTAGGAGTTCCTCATTCTCCTTTGGCAAATCAATAATATTTAAATTGTAATTAGAACTAGATGGTTTGGATACTACCTCTTAAGAGTCAATCGCCATGAGACACGTTTCATCATTTTGAGGTTCATCGTTGTCTTCGCTATCGCTCCATGCTCCTCCGAAAAAAGCCTTGTTCTCCTTTGGCTTTCTACATTCACTAGCAAAGTGGCCTTCTACTCCGCAATTGTAGCAAGCTCCATTTTGTTTTGAGCTTTCACCACCTTTTTTCCCAAAGCTATTACCGCGGCCTCTTCCAAACCTATTAGCTCCATTTCAAAATCGATTGTCGCGCCCAAAGCAATTACCTTTGCAAAAAAACTTACGAAAGTTACTAGCCATCAGGTTTAATACCTCGGCTTCTTCTTTATCAATGTATTCATCACTTCCTCTTTGACTATCGTTATCATCACTATTTTGCTCCCTAATGACCTTAGCTTTAAGTGCTAATGATTCTACCTTTTCTTTGGTGATCTTAGATCCCACACCATCATTATCTAAGATTATTTCATAAACTTTGAGGTTCCCAATTAGCTCGTCAAGAGGAAGTGTAGCCAAATCTTTGGCTTCTTCAATGGTCATCACCTTGGCTCTCTATTTTAATGTAAGAGCATAAAGAAACTTTCTAACATGATTCTTGCTAGAATAGTCTGGATCTAACGATTTAAGACTAGTAACGATAGTGTTGAATCATGTGAAGCCGCTATCAATGGTTTCTTTATTTAAGATTGAAAACTCCTCACATTCTTGAGTGAGAAGATCAATCTTGCAATTCTTGACTTTTGAATTACCTTGGTGAGTGATGATGAGTGTATACCAAACCTCCTTGGTGGTTTTAGACATAAAGACTCTTTCATACTCTTTTTAGGGTAGAACATTGTAAAGAGTCATCTTGGCTTCATTGTTCTTGCCAATCTCCTTCTTTTGATTATCTTCAAGAAGTTCATACGACGTTTCCTTCATTAAATTAGTTTCTAAGTCTTCAACTTTATAGTAGAAATCACCGTTTTGAATGACTTTCCATAAGTCAATATTGTTAGACCCAGTACTATGTGAAGTGATGGTCATTAAGACTCCCGAACCTTGTATTTGTCTAGTGTATGCTCACGGGAATTCTAGAAACTAAACGGGCCTTAGTTATAGGCTTTAAAGCCCGTTAGATATCAAGCCCGGCCTAGGAAGCCCACTTAAACCCTAGGCCAGACCATGTTTGTTATTATATAAGCCCTCTCCTCCTTGTAGAGAGGGTGTTGCTCTTTTCTTAATGTTCAACCATTTTGTTTTTGTTTACTTCTCTCTCTAAACTTTCCTCTCTCTAAACCTCAAGTAAATTATGTGTGTGATTGTGAAGTGATAAGCCAACATGTGGTATCAAGAGCTCATGGTTTGTTAGTGATTGCAATAGCTTATTTGAGCTTATCTCCTAGCTTATGTCTTTGTTTAATTCGTCCTTGTTTTTTTCGTTTTCTCCTAGCCACATTTTTTTTAGTTTGTGCTTATTGATTCATAAGTTGGTGTTAAGCTTTAGCTACTTAGCTTATTCATAGCTTAAACGTGCTTATTTTAGAATCAAACATAGCTTATTTGTTTTATTTTTGGTTCGAAAAGTTTTGTGAGAAAAAAATCAAGAATCGTGCTTTGTTTGTGGCTAGATTCGAATTAGGTTTGTACTTTTATGTTCCAAACGTGCCATAGTATCTTACTTTGAAGTTGGTCAGCTTATATAGACAGCTTATTGTGCTTATTCGAAAATTTCTTAAACCTTTTCTATCTAGCGAGTTAGGGGAGATCCTTAGTGGCGAGTTGTCAAAATTGCTTTGTTTGTTTGCTAAAATGTGGAACAGGACAAACAGGTACGAAAGAGACTCGTGTACTTGCTCGAAAGTGACTTGTTTGGCATCAATAAGTTAGTGCAGCAAGTTAACGTAGCGAGTTAGTGCAGCGAGTAAGTCCAACGAGTTAGAGATCTGAAAGTCCAGCGAGTTAGAGATCTGAAAGTCCAGTGAGTTAGAGAGTTGGAAGATTTAGCGAGTTAAAATTTGGAAATCTAGCGAGTTACAGGTTTCAAGGTCTAGCAAGTTATAGGTTTATTTGAAGACAAATTCTCTAGTTCTAGCGAGTTGTTATGCTACCCAAGTTTTGATAGATTAGCGAGTTAGGAGAAGACAGTAGCGAGTTATCTTAGCAAGATAACAGGAAATTGAAGACCTTTTTCTAAGATCATATCCAAACGTTATGCTGCCCAATTTTTCTCAAAGTAGCGAGTTGTGCCACTAAAAACCCTTGTTTTGAAAACCTAATTTCTCAAAAAAAATTCAACCTTACCGCGATCCGCGCATCAGGTGGTATGTGACTGAATTTGGGAATCTTTTACTCACTGTCTAATCAAAACAACTTGAACCATAACAACAAACAATCACAAGGACTTAATCAATTCAAATTAAATCAAAAGCAAATCATAATCACAATTACTTAAACGATCCATACTTATCATTTCACATCACTTTGAGAATGTCGATACAACAAGACATTTATGCAGCCGGTTCCGAAAACCGCCCGCCTATGCTTAACAAAGAGAACTATGTTCTATGGTCATCACGTCTTCTCTGTTATGCTAAGAGCAGACCAAATGGAAAGTTAATCTACAACTCCATTATGAATGGTCCATATGTCAGACGAATGATTCCTGAACCAGGTGATCCAGCCTGTACAGTTCCTGTTACTAAAACGTTTCATGAACAAACTAATGATGAACTTACGGAAGCAGAAATTAAGCAAATGGAAGCTGATGATCAAGCAATTCAAACCATTCTACTCGGTCTTCCCGAAGACATCTATGCTGTTGTTGATAGTTGTGAAACTGCTCAAGAAATCTGGTTACGTGTTTAGCAGATGATGAAAGGTTCTGACATTGGAATTCAATAGAATAAAGCTAAGTTGTTTAATGAGTGGGAAAGGTTTACTTCCACTGATAGGGAATCAATTGAGTCTTACTATCATCGTTTCTCAAAACTGATGAATGATTTCAAGAGAAATAAACACTTTCCAAAAAAGATTGCTAGTAATCTCAAGTTCATGAACAACTTACAACCAGAATGGAGTCGACATGTTACCATTGTTTATCAAACAAAGGACTTGCATACAACATATTACACTCAGTTGTATGAATTTTTAAAGTACAATCAAAAGGAGGTAGATGAACTAAGAGCTGAACGACATGCAAAAACACATGATCCTTTAGCACTCATGGCCAATTCAAACAATTCCTTCAAGTATCCAGTGTTTCACCCTTATCTACCATCTTCTAGTACCTACATACAACAACCACTTCCCAACAACAACAACTATATCCCACAACCATCATTCAATCAGAACTACATGCAACAACCTATGCCAAATCTCGAAGACATTACAGACCCTACAACTGCAATGAACATGACACTTGCTTTAATGGCCAAGGCATTCAAACTAAACTACTCTACACCAACCAACAATAACCAAAGAATTTCATTCAACCCTCGTAATAGGCAGATTGCTCAGCCAGGTATGAATTTGGGTCAAGATAATCAACTGTAGATGGTTGGAGGAAATTGGGGGGAATCAGTTTAGACATCATGCTAGGTAGAATGTAGGGAATCAGGTTGTTCAGAATGCAGTTCAGAATTCGGGTGTTCAGAATGTTGGAAATCAGAATAGGGTAATTATTGTTTTGGGTATAGCTCATCAGAATGGAAATGGTAATGTTGTAGCAGCACGGGCTGAGGGTAATGCAAATGGGAACAATTGTAATCAGATAAGGTGCTACAACTGCAGAGGATTGGGTCATCTCGCTAGGAATTGCATAGTCAGACCAAGGAGAAGGGATGCAACAAACTCAGTTGCTGATTGCTCAAAAGGAAGAAGTAGGAATCCAACTGCAAGCTGAGGAGTTTGACTTGATGGCTGCTGCAGCGGGTCTGAATAAGATTGAGGAAGTCAATGCAAACTACATTTTGATGGCTAATCTGCAGCAAGCATCGACATCGGGTACTCAAACTGACAAAGCTCCTGTCTATGACTCAGACGGATCAACTGAGGTACAACTTCATAACAAGTGCTATAATGATGAGATATTTAATATGTTTACTCAAGAGGAGCAGTATACTGAGCTACTCGAGCCCATTCCTGAACCACACCAAGTACCACATAATGATAGCAATGTTGTTTCTGAGGTTTCTAGTGTGGAACAAGGTGGGGAACAGTAGAACAACATCCTGCAAATGTTGAGGAAACACGTGTTTTATATGATTCATTTTATAATAATTTAGCTACTAAAGTTGAGAAAGTCAACTCGATCAATCGCAAGCTAAGAGAAACTAATGCAAATTTAACCACTGAGCTTGCTAGATATAAAAATCAAGAAAGGTGTTTTGAAATTAATCAAGAAAAATATGACAAACTTGAAAGGTGTTATCAATAGTCTGTTTATCAAGAACAATGTCTTTCTAAAAAGGTAAATGCACTTCGATTAAGTTCAGGTAAACAAATAACGACTTTGAATGAGGAAATTTCAAATTTAAGTAAACAGCTTTCAAAGGAAAAATCAACCGTTTCTTCTCTTCAAGAAGAAAAGAAAAGGTTGAAGTCTGATTTCAAAATGCGCGAAGATGAGCTTCTTGATAAACAAATTGATCCTGAGAATAAGATAAAGAAATTAGATAATATTTTGGTTAAAACAGGTCAATCGATTCAAACGATGCACATGCTTTCACCTAAGTCAGGCTCGTTTTACCACTCCGAACATAAAATGGATTTGGGTTATCAAAATCCGTGTTATCTCAAGCAAGCTCAACAAAAACAACAGAGTTTGTATAATGGCAAAGTTCTATTAGAGAAGCATGATCCTCCGACTGTATATGATTCAGAGGAGACACTGGAACTTGCTCAAGAGAGTCGCTTAAAAATTCAACTATTAAACAAAGAAATAAACCAGCAAATTATACAAAGATTAATCATCTTTCAGGGGTTTTTGTTTCTCAAACGGCCAAGTCACGTGAAGAGTTGTATATTTCAAATACTTTTAAAACGGCCAATGTTTCTAAATCAATTTCAATACTAAATGAAGAGTTTTCGGATGACACTACACCAAGTGTTGCACGGATATTCCTGAATGAGGTAAAAAGCACCATTGTGACCCTTCAACGTGTTGTCAAACAAAAAATGACTTTGGATATACACAATTGGTCGTCTTCTGCTCACCAAGAGATTCACAAAATTGTAAAAGATGAAATTTCCCCTATCGTTAACCAAGTTGATGCTAGAGTGCAAAATTTCGAAATACAATTTTTGAAAGAAGCAGCCAAATTTGTTCGAGACTTTCAATCTCTTGCAAATGAAGCTGACGAATCTCTTGCTAAGCACAAGGCATTGGAATTGAAAATTGAGCGTCTCTTGAGAGCAGTTATCAGTCAGGATATTATGTCTATCGTGCAAAATAATTCTGTTGTAGATACTTCAAATCTCCAAACTGAGCTTGATCGTACGAAAGAACGTCTTGAAAACTGTATCATTAAAAAGGAGAACGAATATGCTAAACTTTGGAGTAATTGGTACAAAAAATGTGAAGAGTGTAAATATGACAAAATTTTGTACGATAAAGCTTACAATGACATGCAACAAAATATCGAACGATTGCAAGCTCAGTTGGGAGATCTCAAGGGTAAATGTAAGGATACTCCATGTGTATCAGATACCCTTGATCCTTTGCCTCAGAAACTTGAAAATGAGAATGTAGAATTAGAGTTTCAGGTCCGAAATTATGAAAAGGAAATCGCTCATCTTAAGACCACGTATAAGAACCTGTTTGACTCTATCAATGCAACACGGACTCAAACCAAATTAATAACTGACTCTCTGCAGAATAAATTACATGACATGATTTATGAAAATGCTAAGCTAAGAGCTCAGTTGTTTGATAAGGTTTCTGACCAAAAGGACACCTCCAAAGGTACGAGTAAGAATACTAAATTTGTAAATTAATCGACCGAGAGGAAACCGTTTTTGCAATCTTTAAGAAACCAATTTGCTGTAAGACAACCTAATGCATTTCAATCTGAACGTCTAAATTTTTCAAAAACTCGGATTCCTTAAAAGGCCGATAAGACGCATGATTTGTCAAATCCAGTCACTTCGAACTCGGTACCTACCACCAAAGAATCAAAGGTTGTAGACTATGATAAAGTGATTTCCCCTGGAATGTTTAGGATTGATCCTCGTCAGACTTCTAGGAAAGACAACTTTATGCCTAACAAACCATCTAAAGCAAGTGTTAGGACAAATTCGATCACTGTTTCACAACCTTATGTCATCATCAAGAAAGCTATTAATGCTGACTCAAATGGTTTCTCTTCTATAGGAGTAGACATCACTACTAAGACCAGAAGGCCACATCCAAGAAGCAATACAAAGAATGATAGGGTCCCTTCTGCGTCTAAGAGTAGTCGCATCATGAATAAAGAAGTCGAACTAGAAGATCACCTTAGGAATTTACTGCTTTCTAAGAATAAGAAACATATGTCATCTGAATGTAATAACATTAAGCTTGCTATTCAGAATGATAAATCTAAAATTGTTTGTGCTATGTGTAAGCAATGTTTAATTATGGCGAATCATGATGCTTGTGTGCTTAATTATGTGAATGGAATGAATTCTTGTAGGAAGAAACAAAAAACAAATGTTTCAAATATTGCAAATCAAACAAAACATAAGGCTCAGATCTGGAAACCCAAGAATGTAGGGCACAAAGAAAGACTTACTTCACCTAAGCCTAGTAAACCTAGAATGCACCTTAGGTGGTCACCCACTGGAAAGATTTGACCATAAAGGAAAGATAATTGCATCTAGTGACTCGAATGGTGATAATGCATGTACTCCTAACCCTCAGGAACCAATAATCAAACGATTTCCAAATTCTACTTTTTTCTTGCTAGGTTATCCAAATATGTTTATGGTGCGTCGACTCGAGTTGTTCCAAGCATATGATCGGGAATCTAAAGCTTCTCATCAATTTCGTCTGGATGTTTTTGGGAACTGTTCGCTTTGGAAATGATCATGTTGCTGCAATTCTGGGTTTTGGTGATCTTTAATGGGGAAATATTTTGATCACCAGGGTTTATTTCGTTGAGGGCTTAAGGCACAACCTGTTCTCGGTTGGGCAATTTTGTGATTCATATCTAGAGGTCGCTTTTAGAAGAAACACATGTTTCATCAGAATTCTCAAAGGAGTTGATTTGTTAAAAGAAAATTGTACAACAAACCTCTACACCATCAATCTCCATGATATGGCCTATGCATCTCCAATTTACCTCATGGCTCGTACTACTTCCACTAAGTCATGGTTGTGGCATCAACGTTTATCCCACCTTAATTTTGAAACCATAAATAACCTTGCTAGAAACAATCTTGTCACCAGTCTTCCAAAGTTCAAATACCATACAGAACATCTTTGTCCCTCTTGTGAGCAAGGAAAAAGCAAAAGGGCATCACACCCACCCAAACCAGTTCCAAATTCTAAGCAGAGGTTACACATTCTTCATATGGATTTGTGTGGTCCAATGAGAATCGCAAGCATAAATGGGAAGTGGTATATTCTGGTGATTGTAAACGACTACTCTAGTTACACTTAGGTAGTCTTTCTCAGATCAAAAGATGAAGCGCCAGAGGAGATTAAAACCTTTCTTAAGAGAATTACCGTTCTACTTCAAGCCCCTGTTATTATTGTAAGAACCGACAACGACACAGAATTCAAGAACCAAGTGCTTCAAGAATATTTTAAAAGTGTTAGAATCTCTCACCAAGCATCTTTTGTCCGTACCCCTCAACAAAACGGTGTAGTGGAACGAAGAAACTGCACGCTAGTGGAGGCTGCTAGAACCATGTTGATCTTTTCTCGTGCATCGTTATTCTTATGGGCTGAAGCAATTGCTACTGCATGCTACACTCAAAACCGTTCCATCATTCACTGTCGATTTGACAAAACACCATATGAGCTGATTAATGGTAGAAAACCGGATATCTCCTTTCTTTATGTATTCGGGGCTCTCTGTTATCCCAAGAATGATCATGAAGATATTGGGAAATTTGGTGCAAAAGGTGCATTGGCTTTTTCATTGGTTATTCTGCTAATTCCTGGGCTTACAAAGTTTACAACCAAAGGACAAAGAAAATCATAGAGACCATGAACGTGACATTTGATGAGCTTTCAGCAATGGATTTTGAATAAAGCAGTTTAAAACCCGGGCTTCAAAGCTTGACTTCTGAACAAATCAGTTCAGGACTCGATCTCCCTTATGCTCCGTCAACAATAACAACTCAACGACCAACTGAGGGTGAACTGGATTTACTGTTTGAAGCTATGTATGATGATCATATAGGTGGTCAACCATCAGCTGCTCCAAGAACTATTCCGGCTGCTAAAGCACCTCAAGTTCTTAAGACTCTAACGGCAACTACAACAACAGCAGACACTGCCCCGACACCTACAAATTCACTCTCTCAAGCAACCAGTATTCCAAGTTCCTCACAGAATGTTGATGAGCTTAAAACCCAACAACAACATGGTCAACCTCATCCTGCTTTAATTACTGACAATGTTCCTAATGCTATATTCGATGATAATTCTTTTGTAAATCCTTTTGCTACTCCATCCACAAGTGCTGCTGAATTATCATCCTCATAATTTGTGGATCCATCGAACATGCATATATTTTACCAACCGTCCCCTCATGAATACCAATGGACTAAGGATCACCCTCTAGAACAAGTGATTGGAGAACCCTCACGACTAGTCTTGACAAGAAATCAATTAAGAACAGATGGTGACATGTGCATGTATGCATTAACGGTGAGCACACTGGAACCAAAGAATGTCAACGAGGCTATGACCGACCCTGCATGGATTGAATCAATGCAAGAAGAGCTTCTTCAATTCAAAAGGCTTGATGTATGGGTGTTAGTTCCTCCTCCGAATAACATAAAACCGATTACGTTGAAATGGTTATTCAAAAACAAGCATGATGAAGAGAACACGGTCATTCAAAACAAGACTTGTCTGGTTATGAGGGGGTACTGCCAAGAGGAAGGAATAAAATTTGAAGAATCCTTCGCTCCGGTTGCTAGAATGGAAGCTATCCGGATATTTTTGGCATATGTTGCACATAAATCGTTCATGGTGTTTCAAATAGACGTGAAAACTGCATTCTTGCATGGTACATTAAAAGAAGACGTGTACGTATGTCAACCTGAAGGTTTCATCGATGATGACCATCCAAGCCATGTCTACAAGTTAAAGAAGGCATTATATGGGTTAAAGCAAGCACCAAGGGCATGGTACGATGAACTGTCAACGTTCCTCCTACAAAATCACTTCTTCAAAGGCACAATTGATCTAACATTGTTTATAAGGCTCTTCGACGATGACATCTTAGTGGTACAGGTCTATGTTGATGATATTATCTTTGGTTCTACACACCCTAGGCATATCCAACTATTTTCTGACCTCATGCAAAGCCGCTTCAAAATGTCATTGATGGGGGAAATGACATTTTTCCTTGGTTTACAAGTTAACCAATCCCCTTGTGGCATATTTATAAACCAGTCTAAATACATGTTAGAAACCCTTAAAAAATATGGAATGGAATCTTGTGATCCTGTTGGTACTCCAATGGAGATCAAAGACAAGCTTGACCGTGATCAACATGGGTCTCCAGTCGATGCAATGAAATATCATAGCATGATTGGTGCCCTAATGTATCTTACGTCTAGTAGACCGGACATTGCACATGCTACTTGTTTATGTGCTCGGTACCAGGCTAAGCCCACTAAGAAGCACCTCAAGGAGGTTAAAAGGATCTTTCGTTATCTTTGGGGAATCGTTAATACGGGTCTATGGTATACGAAGGATTCTGGCTTTGAACTAACCGGTTTTTCAGATGCTGATTATGCGGGATGTAAAGACACCTTCCAGAGTACTTCCGGTGGAGCTCAATTCTTAAGCGAAAAGCTAGTGATGCAATACACAATCTTGTGTCAATACACAACCTTCCATTCCCACTCAAAATCTCTCAAAAGATTTATGTTTCATTTCTCATGCAGATCAACACGTTTCTATCGGCTTTCTTATTCCGAGATCGTTGATATTGAAAAGGTGGCAGTCTGCTCCAGCCTCTGTTTACCAAATAACAAATGTACAATAGTCATACTATAAAACGGTCCTCACAGAACCAGAGGTTAATGTAACCGAACTTAAGACGAATGACAAAGCCATATTCGTCCATACCTGTTGTTTATCACTAACATTAATTTTCAGGTATAAGTGACAGCGTTGCAACCTCGTTCCAGTTGAGTCAAGATTCAAGACCTCATGCTCATGTTCCATAGAAATGAATTCATGATGAAAGCTCAAGTACATGTTTCAAAGTCTTCCGCAATCTCTGATGTACAAGCACTCCCTCAAAATAACATCATTGATAAGATTACTCATGTAGTTCTAGTAATCATGCTAAAGAACATGTTGAGGGAGATTGTTAGCAAGTTTTTAAGACAATGAGCATAAGGGTGGAGACACAAGATCGCAAAGCGGCATAAAGATTCAAAGATAAAGATTTAGAGATCTCAACAGTCAAGACAAATCAAGGCTAAAGACCACGATATCGGTATTTTGTCAAAGTATATCTAGTTAAAGGTCAAGATCAATGATCACAAGCATGCAAAAGGAAATACAAAAGAATTCCCAAGACAACAAGGTTCCAAGACTAAAGAACGAAACAAGAAGTGAAGCCTTATACAATGACCACCCCTTAGGGGTAGATTCTTAGACCCATTACTATGTGAAGTGATGGTCATTAAGACTCCCGAACCTTGTATTTATCTAGTGTATGATCACAGGAATTCTAGAAACTAAACGGGCCTTAGTTACGGGCTTTAAAGCCCGTTAGATATCAAGCCCGACCTAGAAAGCCCACTTAAACCCTAGGTCGGCCTATGTTTGTTACTATATAAGCCTTCTCCTCCTTGTGGAGAGGGTGTTGCTCTTTTCTTAATGTTCAACCATTTTGTTTTTGTTTACTTCTCTCTCTAAACTTTCCTCTCTCTAAACCTCAAGTAAATTGTGTGTGTGATTGTGAAGTGATAAGCCAACAAATATCTTTAGACTTAACATAAGTCTTAAAGCGTGCTTTCCAAAAGCAAAACCCATTGGGTTCTAGCAAAAATGGTCTTTGCATAGAACACCCCTTAACATAATTCTCTTGAGTCATAGATCTTTACTCTACTTTTTCAAAAATCTTAGTTAGGATTTTGAATTTTTGAAAAAGAAGTTTTCAACTTAAAATGACTTCTTCGGAAGGCTTTAATGCTTGAAAATTTGAGTAAACTGCTATGATACCAATTATAAAACCGTAAGGGGGGGGGTGAATATGGTTTTCTTGACTTCTTTGAAGTTTATAAAACCTTAAGTCTCGAAAGAGCCGAGTGATGTGCTAATCTAATTTGTGGTAAGAATAATAAGTAGATAGAGAGAAAGAGAGACACCACGATATATACTAGTGCGAATCTACGACTCTGATACTAAACTAGTATAATCCTTATGGTGGAATATAAATCATATTATAATTAACTCCACTGATATGTACAAAGATCGGCGCTCACAAAGAAGAGTTACTACCTATGGTATTTCGCCCTTAAAATCCACCCCTAAGAACCCATGATACGACTTAACCTATAAAATCTAAAAGCCTTCCCCTTGGAAGCTTTTCCAAACCCCAACTAGATCCCCAATGATCTAGGCTTGATCCCACGGAAACAAGACTTCCCTTATAACTGACTTAATTGAATGACATACGATTGAACTAAGTCCTACCCTAACCTAGAGACTCGATTCTAAAGAAAGGGTATGATAAAGAAGACCCTCAACAAAACACACAAGTATGGATTAGGTACTTGTGTGGCTCTCTTGCGGAGATGTGTTCACTTCAATAGAATGATAGATGAGAAGTTTGGAACACTTGATGTTAGACTTAGAGGATAGGAGAAGAGAAAAGAGAAAAAAGAATATTTGCAAGAGGTGAGGAATACAAAAGCCAAGAGGGGGTATTTATAGGCCAAGAACCCATAGTGGGATAAATGTTTTCACATGGCCAGCGCGCCATAGACCCTAAACCATTTTTCTGGTTCTTGGCTTTTTAAATACCCGCTCTTGTTAAACGCCTAATTTTACTTCACGCTATGACATTTCAATCATTCTTACACTCAAGATCAACCAACTCAAATAGCCATTTGATAAAAATGTTTGTGAAGTATTTAAAAGCGTTTAGCTTGTCCGATATTGTAAAAAGAGAAAAGAATTATCGAAAAGGGGTATTTTGAGTATTCCTCAAAATCTAACTAGCTTAGTTGGGATCCAACTAAAGGTTTGAAAGAGCTAGTTAGAGTACAAGAGAATATTCCTAGAATATTCTTAACATGGAAAGAAAGGGGAAAAGAATTTGAAATTTGAATTTCAAATCTTTTAAGCACATGTTGGATAAGAGAGAATGAGTTGGCATGATGTGATAGAAAAGAGCCTATTGATATTGGTTTGAAATGAAGGGTTGCGATGAGATGAAGAAAGGTAAGTGGGATAGGTGAGGTGGCAAGATCAATCGTAAAAAAGAGGTGTGTTTGTTTGGTGAGTGAGATATGTTTGTTTATGAAAGGGAAGTGTGTTTGTTCAAATTTGAATTCAATCAAGGGGAGGAAAAGAGAATGATGTATCTTGGATTGATGAGGTAGCTTGATCAAGGGTGGAAGAGAAAGTGTATTTGTTATGTTTGTTTAAAATCAATGCAAGGGTGAAAAAAAGAACGAGGTAAGTTGGATCGATGAAGTGGCTTGATCAAGGGTGAATATGAGAGAGAGTGTGTGTGCAATTCAAATGTTGTGAGGAAGAAGGTAAATAGTAAGTGTATGGTGGAGAATGTTTTAATTAGATGTGGAGGAGCCTTTGTTAGGAATGTAGGGGACAAAAGGTACAAGTACAAGGAGGGTACATTATGTAAGGGAATGTGAGTTAGCATGTGGGTATTATTTAGGAAAGGTTTATGTGAAGGAATGTTTATGCTTGGAGAAGGTGTTGAAGATGATAATAATGAAGATGATGATGTTTAGGATAAAATCAAAGGATAGATTTAGGTTAATAATCGCATTGCTAATAAGAAAGGAAAGAGTGGGCATATGTGATTTTGGGATGGTTTAAGAAGGAAGTGTTTAGAGTGTGTGAAGAATGAAATCATTTGTTGGGCAAGATGGGTGAACAAATGATTAGAAAGAATGGGTTATACGAATGTGTAGAAGGAGTGTGGGAGTTTGTAATTCATCTTGTACATGTGAGTAATACATGTGAGTTTGTAAAACATTTATTGGTAAGGTGATGAGAAAAGTCAAAGCATGATTAATCTCCAAATACTACAAACTCATTTAGTGATTTAAACTTTAAGCCATGATAATCAATAATGGATTTGATCACTAATTGTCACACCCCCAAACGGGGCCTGGAAGGAATACGTGTCTGAGGGCGTAACATCATAATATACATTACACAAGATCAATGGAATGACCAGTATATGTACGTTTGTAAAAGTAAAGATTGTTGTAATTGATAAAGATACTTTAAGTCATTACATAATTCAAATGATTTTAATAGTAATAATGCGAAAGCTTAAGAAATTGTTTTTTTAAAGACAACGGTATTTAATGATAGGTAAATGTTCTTGAAAATCCAAGTATGCATGAGACACCACATTGCACGTCAAGAATAGATCCAAGCTAAGCACCTGAGAAAAACATGCTAAAACGTCAACATAAAGTTGGTGAATTCATAGGTTTGAATTGGTAATAAGAATGGACCACAAGTTTGCAAAACATATGTGACTATTATAACATATACAATATCACATAAAAGGGTATTTACGTTGCACTAAGCTCATGACACCAAGGCTCAATGGACTTAAAGCATGCATAATGACAAATAAAACTTGCCCTGACTGGTGCCCTAACGGAACAACACCTTAACTTCTGACATGGTATACGTCCGTTGATCAAGTAAGAGCTACTTACTCAGACGTGGATTATCAGTCCCAATAGATCTATTTATAACACTCGTGCTCACTTAACCAGAACAGGCAGTTAAGACAATTAACGGCTTATGATAACTAGGGCATACAAGTTTCAACACTACTTAGGTAACACGTAAACAGGATTGGGAAATCATAAAGCATTTGTGTTCAATGTTTGAAAACAAGCAATGTTTCTCACCCCAAATAGTAAGGTAAAATAGTAAAAACAAGGGGCTATGAACTCACCTTAGCAAGATGAGTGAATGATTATCACATAAACGAAGAACAATACACAATCCTAACCGCGACCTAAAGGGATGACGCGTCCTCAAAAAAAGTAGAATATACAAAACTGAGTACGAAACGCTTACAAGAGAAAGAGACATCTATGTGTGTTTGTGTTTTAGTTTATTCAATAAAAACATGATTAAATGAAGTTATAGAGTTTATCATTAAGACCTGACGTTAATCCGAAAGTTACTATATTTAGAAAGTTTCCATTTAAAGAAAGTTTAAGATTTCCGAACGTTAATATCGTCCCCTTTATTTGTTAAGTCCATGATCTTAAAACGCACTACCTAAACCTAAACTCCTAACTTCCAAGTCCATCTCGCTAATAAATACCAAAAGTTACTATTTTTAGAAGTTTTTCGTTTTTAGAAACCCCTACCTCACAAAAATAAGTTCATGACTTTTCTAATGTTCCTACTTAATATACTATCGTCTATATACATTTCGCCAATGTTTTAAAAGCTCAAATCAACCCGAAAGTGTCCGAAAACCTGTTTTTTTAATTCCAATCAGCAACTATATTAGTTATTTTTCCAAAAAGTGTTCCAAAATTCATTTCGCAATAACTTGGCCGTTTTAAATCTGTTTTTAGTGTTCGATACATGAAAATCTATCTATTCAAAATGAGCTACCCAAAAACTACCTTCTCGGCTAATGAAAACATTCTTAAGTCGCCCAAAATCTCAAAACAAAAGCGGATCAGCAACGTTATATTTCGCAAATGCCTCCATAAATCCATCCAAACTTCACAATAATGCTTATTCTAACCTAGTCTTGCTCACTACTAATCCAACCAACAAAATCCACTCTTATATCAAGATACTTCCATTTTTAAAAGATTCACAAAACTTATTTCACTTTCTTTTATAAAAGTTTCACAAACACATGGACATATATTTATAATTTTGATCAATGATCATAAGAAAAGAAAGAAATAAAATAAAGATCAAGAATACACTTACAAGGTGTGAAGAATCAAGAAAGAAACATAAGATCTAGCTTAGAAACCTTAGATCTTAAAACCCAGCTTAGAAACCTTAGATCTTAAAACCCAATAACAAATCTTGCAAAACCTACTTAATAAACCAAAACCCTAATTCTTGAAACCTTGTAAAACCTTGTAAATCTTCAAACTCACCCTTGGAAACACCTTAGATATGAATGGAAACTAACTTAGAATACTTGGATTGAGTAAAAAATCAAAACTATGGAAGTGTTTGTGTGTGTGTTTTGTGCTGAGACCCAAAGGAAAGGAAAAAGGGGAAAGAAATTTTTTGTTGAGGCTATGTGTGTATGAATGACCTAGAAATGAGTTAAGGAAGTATATATAGGCCAAGAAGATTAGGGTTTAAGGGTTTACAATGGACCATGGTTAGGTAAAAAGTTGAAAAATCCACCCCTTGTGGCCTTCTGGTTCGAACGGCATAGGGACAAAGAGGGGGTGGAAGCCTTTTCTTTGGCTCCAATGTGCTCTCCCATTGGCTAGTTTTTAAGTGGTCTAAGCCTCATGTGATGTGTAAGAGGGTGCATGCATATGTTGGGTGCATGAGAGAAGAAAACAAGTATGCCACTATTTTGCATGTGACTTTGTTTTGAATTCAAAATTTTGGTTTCTTTTACTTTTTGCTTGCACCAAAAATCAAAAGGGTAGGGGGATGGGTCTTTGAAAATTTTGACAAGTTTTAATATAGTGAGTGACATTTTGAGGTTACATGCAAAGGTGGTAAGTTTCCAAGGTTCCATTTGACGTAAAATGCTAAAAACGCGAAACGCACACGAACAACGTAAAATTTGCAATCGTAAGTGTACGTAAACTACGTAACACTTAATAAATGATTAAATCAAGAATAATATGAGTGGACTAAACTTAGTCCGGCATCAGAACGCTTTTGATCACGATTTTTAGTTTTACGCGGGACAACTTCCTAGATTAACGTCAAATTACCACGTAACTTATAAAAGTTAAAATTATTGATCGGAATAGTTTAAAATATTGACCTGAAATTTATAGGGTGTGACATCCTTACCTTGTTAAAAGAGCTTTATCCTTAAAGCTTTTGACGTAGCTTTTGACGTAGGTGTAGGGTTAGCGAAAAGATGATGGTACTTTTTCTACATTTGCTCCCAAGTAAAATCAGGACCTCTTTTAGAATTCCAACGGACTTTCAAAATGAGGATACAACTCTGCTTCAAACATTTGACTTCACGATCCATGATTTCAACCGGTTCTTCGATGAAATGAAGCTTATCATCAATCTGAATTTCATCCAACGGAATAGCAAGTGGTTCGTTAGAGAAACACTTCTTCAGATTAGAAATGTGAAATGTACTATTAACACGGCTTAGCTAGTCTAGGAGTTCAAGTCGGTAAGCAACTGTTCTAACTTTAGCAAGAACCTTGAAAGGTCCAATATAACGAGGGTTTAGCTTCCCCCGTTTGCCGAAACGTATCACCCCTTTCCATGGTGATACTTTCAACATAACCTTATCTTCAACTTGAGACTCCAATGGCTTACGTCTCCTATTGGCGTAACTCTTTTGTCTATCATGTACAACTTGAATACGTTTCTTGATTTGGATGATCTTTTCTATAGTTTCATAAACAATCTCTGGGCCAGTAAGTTGAGCATCTCCAACCTCAGCCCAACAGACTGGAGATTGACACTTACGACCATACAGTGCTTCGAATGGTGCACCTTTGATACTCGTGTGATAACTATTGTTGTACAAAAATTCCCCCAAGGGTAGATGCCTATCCCAACCTTTTCCAAAGTCGATCACACAAGCACGCAACATGACTTCTAAGGTTTGGATGCTCCTTTCACTTTGACCATCGGTTTGAGGGTGATAAGCCATACTCATATCCAATTGAGTACCTAGAGCTTTCTGAAGAGACTGCCAGGATTAAGATGTGAATCTACCATCTCGATCATAGATGATCAAAACTAGCACACCATGCCTCGTAACTACTTCCTTCAAGTATTGTCTAGTCAACTTCTTCATTGAGTCATTCTCTTTCATAGGTAGAAAATGAGCGGATTTAGTAAGGCGATCGACAATTACCCAAATTATGTCTTGTCCAGTCGACGTCTTCGGCAATTTAGTAACGAAATCCATTGTAATATTTTCCCACTTCCATACTGGGATCAGAGGTTGAAACAACAAACCAGATGGTTTTTGGTATTCGGCCTTGACTTTGGCACAGGTTAGATACTTACTGATGTAGGTGGAAATCTTCGCTTTCATATTAGGCCACCAATACAGTTTCTTTAAATCTTGGTACGTCTTGTCTGATCCAGGATAGATTGAATACTTTGACTTATGCGACTCGTGCATAATCAAAGCTATCAAGTTACCAAAACAGGGTATCCAACTCCTATTCTTCAAACATAATGTTCTGTCAGCACGGGGCTCAAGCTTCTTAATCATACCATATAAATATTCAGTTATGTAATTCTCCTCTTTTTTGCCTCAGCTTAAGCATTCAAAATTTTCTTAGGAAGATTTAAACCAATAGTCATAACCAAGGCTCAAACTCGTAGTGGCCTAATCCTTTCCTTTCGACTTAGTGCATCAGCCACCACGTTCACCTTCCCTGGGTGATAACGTATCTCACAGTCATAATCACTCAACAGTTCCAACCATCGGCGTTGTCTCATGTTCAACTCCTTCTGATCAAGAATATGTTGCAAACTCTTATGATCTGTGAACACAACACACTTTGTGCCATACAAATAATGCCTCCACATTTTGAGAGCAAACACTATAACTCTAAGCTCTAAGTCATGTGTAGTGTAATTCTTCTCTTGAATCTTGAGTTGGCGTGATGCGTAGGCTATGAATTTTTCCTTTTGCATCAAAACTGCGCCTAAACCCTTGTGAGAAGCATCATAGTAAACCACGAAGTTTTCACTACCTTCGGGTAAAGCCAAAATCAACGCACTACACTATTTCTACTTCAATAGTTGAAAGGCAACTTCTTCCTTTTCACCCCAATCAAACTTCACGCTCTTTTGAGTCAACTTTGTTATAGGCTTGGCACTTTTTAAGAAACCTTTGATAAATCATCGGTCTTAGCCGGCATGACCTAAAAATTGACGAATTTCTGTCGGAGTCTTGAGCGATGCCCAATCCTTGATTGACTCAATCTTAGTTGGGTCCACATGAATGCCTTTACTATTAATCACGTGACCAAGAAATTGTACCTTTGACAGCCAAAAATTGCACTTCGAAAACTTGACGTACAATTATTCCTTCTTAAGCAACTCCAAAATTAACTTAAGTTTTTCTTCATGCTCTTCCTTGCTCTTGGAGTAGATCAAAATGTCATCAATGAAAATGATCATGAATTTATCTAAGTACGGTTTGCACACCCGATTCATCAAGTCCATGAATACCGCCGGTGCGTTTGTCAATCCAAAAGGCATTACTTGGAACTTGTAGTGGTTATAACAAGTCCTAAACACCATCTTTGAAATGTCCTCGCCACAAACTCTGAGTTGGTGATAACCAGACCTCAAGTAGATCTTCGAGTAGACACTTGATCCTTGCAGCTGATCAAATAAGTTGTCGATTCTCGGAAGTGGATATCGATTCTTCACAATAAGCTTGTTTAGTTTGCGGTAGTCGATACACATCAGAAAAGATCCATCTTTCTTTTTGACGAACAAGACCGGAGCTCCCCAAGGTGAGGAACTTGGTCTTATAAATCCCTTGCCAAAAATTTCTTGCAGTCGAGTAGACATTTCTTGCAGTTCTGACGGTGCTAATCTATACGGGGCTCGTGCTACAGGTGCAACACTAGGGACTAAGTCAATTTGGAATTCAACTTGTCGTGTCGGTGGTAATCTAGACAAGTCTTCTAGAAAGACTTCCGAAAAGTCATGTACAGTCGGCACATCTTTAAGTCGTTTCTCCTTTGACTTGTCTTTGGTTTCCTTTTCCGTAACTTGTGCCAGAAAAATTAGGCAACCCTTCTTAATATATTTCTAAGTTTTGGTACACGGGATGATGCTTAATCTTGATTTACTTCCACCGTCACTTTCATCACCTTGGATTATTAGAATCTCACTTCCGTAAGGAATACGTACGATCTTTTTATTACAGACGATCACATCATGACATTTCGCTAATTAGTCCATACCGATGACGACGTCAAAACTATCGAGTTCTACGGGCATTAGATCAATATTAAACGGGTGACCTAGTAAGTTTAACGTACAACCTCTAAGTATACTATCAGATCCCATTAGCTAGCTCAATAGGGTACTTAATGTCTATGATAGATGGGACGATGTCACTTAACAGGATAACAGCTGAGGGCACTAGATTTCTGTCGGCTAAGTTCTAGGTACTTGCAATATTTGCGTCCCTTGCTTTAACTTTAGGTCCATTAGAAGTTTCGCCGGTACGAGAATCTCATAATCTTCATGGATCCTAACTCACTAAGAGAGAAGTCAATTGAAGGAAATCTTCTAGTTTTTTTGGTAATAATCCAATTAGAAGGATAAGTTCATTACGTTCTAAAATCCCACGATCCATAATTATCATGAATACAAGGAGCGTGATCCGGTCTCTCGGCTAAGGGCATGTTGTCTCCATATGATACGGTTGAGGAGATTCTACTTAGTTATGGCGTCTACTAATATAAATACAAATGACAAAACACAACTCATAAATACGCACGCAAATATCTGTAAAACATGAACACGATAAAAACTTGTTGAAAATATAGAGAAGAGAAAGGAAAATAGAAAAGGAATGTAAGGATAAATTGTCAAAAGTTTTATGGCGACTACCCCAGCACAACATGGTCCTTCCTGTATTAGATATAGGTGGCCAAGCTATGTATAATTTAGGGACTAACGATGAAGTGCTCGTTTTGTCAAATTAGTGATATGTTTAAAATGTTATATGGTATAAACAATACGGTTTATAAGGTAGCAAAACAATTTGTAAAGGCGAATACAAGATAGTTTATATAACGACACAAGTCATTTTGTGAAATAACGTAACATAGTATAAGAGGTGATATCAAAATAGTTTACGAGAAAATCACGTGACATTTTATAATGTAACAGCAAGGGGTTTATAATATGGTAACAAATAGTTTACAAGCTGTCAACCAAATAGTTTGCAAAGTAACAACGAAATAGTTTATAAAAGACAACAAAATAGTTCATAAGATGATGACGAAATAGTTTGTAGATGACTGCAAAGAAGTTTATAATATGGCAGCAAAAGAGTTTATAAATAACCGCAAAATAGGTTATAAGATGAAAATGAATTAGTTTAAAAAATGATAGCAAAATTGATTTATGAGGTGATAGTAGTATAATTATAAGATGTTGACAAAATGGTTTATAAAGTGATATCAAGATGATTTATAAGGTGTTAGCAAAATAGATAATTAGCTATCAGTAAAACGGTTTATAGGCTCGCGATAAAATAGTTTATAAAACAACAACAACTCTGTTTAGACGACACTAACATAGTTCGTAGGATAACATCCAATTAAATAATAGTTAAATGGTTTATAGGACAATAGGGGAATGGTTCATAAAACGGTAACAAACTCGAGGGGTAGGTGTAACCGACGGAGTCATCATGTCACAAAATGAATAGATGATTTAAAAAATATCCACACAATACACGAAATTCGCAATGAAGTACTAGTGCAATTTTCTACAGTCCAAGCCTGCTTAGGTTTCGCTAGGAAAGGTAGGAAAAATCTCTCTTTAAGTATCAGCATTATCCATGACGATGTTAGAGTTCCCGTGAGTTTTTACCTCTCCAAATCCAGTTTACACGGTTCAGCTTTGGACAATCACTCTTGTAATGTCCTGGCTTTCCACACTCATAGTGGGTACCTCAGGTTTCTAATATCCCACTAGGGTCTCTAAGTCGTTATCAAAACGGGTGTCCTACAATTTCTAGTCATATGGCCAATTCTCTTATAGTTGTTGCGTGATTCAAATTAAAATAACTCTTTTAGTATATATAAATATATATATAATAAATATAAATATATAATAATAAGAATTATCTCAAAATATCAATGATAAGAATTCCGTAAGGCTTTTTAAAAGATATTTACTTTTGACCAAAGTAAAATCCCTAAAAACCTTCACAGGTCGTGTCCCGACGAGGTGCGAATTTGAAAATCGAGGTAACGTTTGTTAAACAATGCTTGAATATCACAAATTTGATTAGGTTTTCTATTTCTATAACTAAAATGCTAAAACAAGTAAAGGCACACTAAAACGATAAGAAATTAAAGCTAAAACACTAAAAATGAAAATTTAATTTTTTAAAAACTAAATTCTAAAATTTTAACCCTACAAATGAAAATTTATTTTTTATAAATCCTAAATGATAAAATAAAATTTTAAAAAAAAGAATTAGATTTTTTTGACTTTTATTTTATTTAATATGAATTAAAAATAGTTTTAATATAAAAAATTAATTAAAAATATTAAACTAATTTGGAAAATTTTGAAAAATTTCTGAAAAATACTTTGCACTAAGCTAAATCTAAGAAAAATAAGTTGGGTTCAACAGCTTATTGAAATAAGCTCGAAATAAGCAGAAAAGAGCTTATAACTAAAGAGGAGAAAACGTGTATAAAAGAAAAGTGTTGTGAGGTTATAACGTAAAAGACCCAAGGGCAGGATGGTTGTGTGGTGTAGTGTGTAAAGCGTTGGTTAAGTGAGGGAGAGGTCTGAGGTTCGAGCCTTGCTCACCTTGACTTCTCCTTCACTCCCAATGTTTTTATTTTTGCAAACTTTTTTATGAAAAAGCTTAAGGACCTAAAAATAAGCAACTTTTATAAAATGACTTTCTTATAAAAACCTAGAATAAGCTAAAAATAAGCTCTTAAAAGTAACAGTACTTAGCTTTTTACACTAAGACTTGAAGGCTAACTGTTAAGCAGTTTTTAGACTTAAAAAGCTAATGAAAAAGCAAATAAGCTAACAAAAAGCAATAAGCTATACCTAATGAGTACAATGGAACAAAAATAAGCAAATAAGATGAGCTAAACTATGTTTAAATGACAGAATTACCAAAAGGCTTTTAACTTAAATTTCTAAACTAAAAGTGCTAAAAAGCTTGAATAAGCTCTAACCTAAGCTAAATAAGCTAAAAGCATCTTAATCCTAACTTAATAAGCAAATCTAAACTAAGTTTAAGCAATCCTAACAACTAAAAAGCTCAGAAAAGCCAATAAGCAAAATTGGCCAAAAATTACTAACCAAACAGCCCTAGGGACACTTTTCTAGCTTATTTTTAAGCTAGTTAATGGATCCTTATGGCTTAGAGGATACCACTAAAAAGCTTATACTATAAACTATCTAAATCAGCAATTAAAAAGCATTTTGAAAATCTATTTAAGCTACGAAAAATGTTATTAAAAAGTACTTTACTGTTTTTGGTTTTTTCAATTTTATTTTATCAAAAGGCTAAAACTACTTATGCAGGCTTAAAAACAGATACACTAATAAGCTAATTTCTACAAAATAAGCTCAAATATACTAAGTTTAACCTATAATCTACCTGTGCACTAAGTTTTAAGACTAAATCTAACTATTACTAATCGAATTTAAGCTAAAAAATGCTTTGGACAGTTTTGAATTCTGATGCATTTTTTTAACTAAAACAAATCAGCTATTCAAACCTTTAGGGACGGTTTTCTATTCCAAATTTAAACACAAACTAAGCAAAACACCATCAATATCAACTAGACACAAATTTCGCACATAAAATTTCTATATAACGGAGTTTATGAACTCAGATTCAAACTTCATACACAAAAACCTTTTGAAACTTGATTTATCTCTTAAAAGATATTTGTCTTGCATTTGTTCTTCTAACCTTGTTTTGTAGCACATAAATTTCATAAGATAGATCCCTTGGTGCCCTGAACAAGGGGGAGCATACATCAAGGGGGAGTCTTGATATCATCGATTTCTTTCTTCCTTCAACAACTCGACGATCATTTTTTGAATTCGACAAAAAAGGGGAGAAATGGAACATAACTCATTTAATAATTTGACACCTTTAATTTTATTTAAAATGAGTTTATATTTTGTCATCATTAGAAAAGGGGAGATTGTTAATACAAATAATGTCTAAAAATGTTATTTATATTTTTTGACCTCTCAACGTTTTGATAATAACAAATGTAAAAACGTTTACAATAAAAATAAACGTTTACAAATTATTAAATATAAGATTCATTTATAAGATTATGATCAAATAAGGTATTGGTACAAACAAATATAATAAAGCATGAGTTAGTGATCACGAAAATATTTCTCTTAAATCCTCACTTTTAATTCTACAAAAGTAAATTCTTAAAAATACATTTCCAAAATATTTTCTAATTAAAATAAAAAGTTTTATTCAAAACTAAAACTATTTAAATTCAAATTTATAAATTCAAATTTACCCCCCCCAAAACGGTGGGGGCGGGCGTCTTCTACAACCAGATACTACCTTTTCCACCCCACAAAAAAGACGAAAAATGAAGTAGCTGAGTCTATGGCGGTCGACCCCCTAATAAGCCTTGCGCCCCCTTAATATTAATAAGTACCACCGTGACCGCAACCCCAGATAGCCGTTTGGGATTCCCTGCCTATAAAAACGAGCCCGAATCCCGAGCAGAAAAATTATTCCCTCTTTTGCAACTCAATTTTTCAAGTCTTTTTTTTCTCTCTCAAAACCTTCATTCTCTCACTAAAACACTTGATCACTAATATACATCGAACTTTAATTCAGAGATCTAATCTCTTTCTTCTCATCTCTTCCTTCTCATTCAAGTGCAAGAGAAGAAACACTCGATTCCGTCGAAGAAACGGCAATTGTTAATTAGTGATCTCCTCCACTCTCCTCTTTTCTTCTAAGTTCCAAACCTTTATTGTATTAAAATCTTGTGTAGTGTATGTGATTCTATATTGTGTAAATGCCGAAAGTGTAATCTTGTGAGTGGGTGTAACTTGTGAAGTGGTAGATTGTTTCTAGCAAAGATTGGACTCGACAATTTTAGCTTAGGTGTCGAACAATAAAGTAAGGCAAGCTGTGTTAAAACATTTTTCCTCGCCTAAAGGTGGTAGCTTGTTGACATATGTTGAAATCACGAGTCGGATACTCGGTGGAGTGGAGTAGGGCGAAGAGGCTCAATATCCAAAGCCACTATAAAATATGGTGTCTTGGTATTGGTTGTTTTCTTTCCTTATCTCATTATCATTATTTTGTTGTTATGTGCATGTAGTTTTAAATATGTTTATATCTTGTTCATATTGGTTGATTTGACTTAAACATAATAACTTAGACTCTATACTTTTTGAAAGTAAACTTTTAAAACGCAAAACAAACGTGTAAACTATTCAACCCCATCCCCCAACTAGTTTCCACAAATATCCGTATTACCTACACATATAAGATCACAAAACAAACAAATATTTGGCATTTTAAATGGAGTATGTTTTTTGGTATTTAGGCTCGATTTTAGAAGGTCACATGAAAATGTGACTTAAGCACATAACCAAATCCCCCAGTACTAAATTAAAAGACTATTGTCGTGTCCTCACAGCAATGCCATAAGTTTAACACTTAAAAAAGAATCTCAATCCCCCTCGACTAATTACCTCGAAAAGTAGCTAAGTGTTCATCGAGGGGAATTAAAGAATCAATAGCTTTGAAAAGCCCCGTTTTTACCATTTTTAAATATTTACACTTATTACCACACATATTTTTGTATTTTTCCTTTTTCTCATTTTTTTGTACTTTTCATTTCAAGCAACTAACTAACATGTTTGACTTTCGTTATTTTTATAACTTTAGGGTCACAGAACAAGATGCATTTCAATCCTAAAATGCCCAAGAAGGATAAATTCATCGTCCCCGACTTTTCACTCGTCCCAAACCAAGCTTAAAAACGAAATCACCGTTAAATATGAGCTAAGATGCTAACACTACTCATACTTGTACCTTGTAAACTTTTCACTCCCGACAATTATTTCATATTATGTTAGTGTGCTTATTTCGAATTTCAACCATGGATCAACCTTTTTAAGAAAATTGCAATATTTCTATTGCTTTACGTTCCACCCAAGAATTATGATTTTGAAGGCGAGATCATTCCATGTAGCGACTTTCTTCTCGGCACATCCCAGCCGAGACCGGCTTAGGTGACCAGGCTTTTGACACCCCACAAAGAATAGTATCGGAACTCACGGACCTTCGGTTTCAAAAATTCTTAGGCTTCCCGTTAATAAAACAATTCATTTTAGAAAAACCACAATCTTAAAACGAATTAGTCTTAGTTCAAAAGCATATTTGAATTTAAGAAAAATAGATTTTCCCTATATTTATTAAATCACATATATCACACTTATCATAATTATACTTTTAACAAAGGAAATCCTTGACCTTTTAGAAGGCTGCAACATCGGTTGTGAGCCGGCAAGATGCAGCAAACTTTTATCAGTCTTGGATTATTATTCTCACTATGGGCCTTCTTTAGAAGGCTACAACATTGGTTGTGAGCTGGCAAGATGCAACAAACTTTTATCAGCCCACAATTTATAATTATTACTCATCATCATTTTTTTAAACATATTACCACGATATAGAGAAAACTTCTTTTTAGAAAATTTAAGAATAAATTTGAACTAAGACTAAATAAATTAATGTTGTCGACTACAATAATAAAGCTTCAATATCAAAAATTGTTGATTTAAGTTTAATTTTCGAAAATTGCACGTATTATTAGTCCGGTTAGGAGCTTATGGGAGAAAAAAAGCCACAAACTACACTTATGAGCTCTTAAGATTTCCAACTAATCTTTGTTTAGCATCTAACTCATAATTAACTCTATCATTTCTCGTTCTTCGCAAATTTAAAATCTTTAATAAAAAGATCCGCGAATGCTTAGTCTAAAAGTTAAGGGACAAGCTAGAGCTCAACACACTCGATCGAGTCAAAATTTATTCTTATTCTACCCAGCAGGAAAGTCAACATTGTGATAAAACACTTATTTTATTTTTGAAAATTTTTTAAATTTTTGCACAAAATCACAGTATTTTTTTTAAATTTTGGTGGTAAAAACGGGATTACGTGAAAACAACGGCTGCAGGCACAATCAAATCGATAGATCCCCCATACTAGAATTGAACATTGTCCTTAATGTTTTAAGAAGGGTCTCTATGTAAATCCTAAGCCTTTTATTAAGTATGCTTAAAGATTAACGTTAGTCGATAAGATTTGAATTCCCATAATGAAGCTGAGGATTTAAAGCTCGAGTGAACGAAGGACAAAAACCGCGAGCACGAGAGGCTTGAAAAATCTGGACAATCCTAGACATATGACATAAAACATAAAGCACACGATAATGGAAGAGGCACACCTCCTCACGTTACACTTATTAGAAAATAGAAAGAAGATAGAAGGATAAGCATGGGTTGCCTCCCACGAAGCGCCTTGTTTTTGTTAACCGAGTCACAAGCTCGACTCAACCCTGAATTCATTGGTCCATGAGGAAAGTTTGGAGATCCGGGACAACCATCAGTAGTATATCCCCTCCAAAGTAGTGCTTAAGTCTATGACCATTCACCTTAAAGTTTGGCCCATCGGTTTGAGATAACTCGACGGTGCCATATGGAAATACTTGGGTAACAGTGAATGGTCCAGTCCAACGAGTCTTAAGCTTGCCCGAGAAAATCTTTAATCTAGAATTGAAGAGGAGGACTCGATCACCAACGTTGAAAACGCGGTTCTTGATATTGGAGTCATGGATCCTCTTTGTCTTCTTTTTGCAGATCAAAGAGTTCTCATAGGCCTGATCACGAAGTTTATTCAATTCATTCATTTGGACTTTCTGGTGATCACCCGCGGTCTTTAGGTCAAAATTACAATGTTTCAAGGCCCAGTAGGCCTTGTGCTCGAGCTCGATGGGTAGATGACAAGCCTTTCCGTACACCAACTTGTAAGGAGTGCACCCGATGGGTGTCATAAATGCGGTACGGAAGGCCCACAAGGCATCATCCAACTTATCAGACCACGAAGCACGGTTTTCACTTACGGTCCTCTCAAGAATGCATTTCAAACCACGATTTGAAACCTCAACTTGCTCACTTGTTTGTGGGTGATACGCGGTGGAGAGACGGTGAGTAACTCCGTATTTAAGCATGACCTTTGCAAATTGGTCATTGCAAAAATGGGTATCGCGATCACTAATGATAGCACGAGGGGTCCCAAATCGGGCGAAGAGAGATTTTAAGAATTTGCAAACAACTCTGGCGTCATTGGTGGGGAGCGCTTTCACTTTAACCCATTTTGACAAATAATCGACGGCCACGAGTATATACTTGTTCCCTCGTGAAGACGGGAATAGTCACATAAAATTAATGCCCTAAACGTTAAAGATTTTACAAACTTGGATGGCATTTTGTGGCATTTCATCCCTTTGTTAGATTTTTCCTTGACGTTGACAAGCGTCACACCGTGTGACCAAGTCATGGGCATCTCGATAAATAGTCGGCCAATAAAACCCGGCATTAAAGACTTTCTTGGCGATGTAGTTGGCACCATGATGTCCCCTGGTGGGTCCATTATGGCAAGCCATGAGGATATCATGGGCTTTTTGGCCAAAAACACACCGCCGAATCACTTGATCCGCACAAATCTTGAAAAAATAGGGGTCGTCCCAAAAGTAGTGCTTAACATCCTTGAAAAACTTGTTCTTTTGTTGGGACGACATCCCTTTAATCACAAAATTCCCCGCATGGTAATTTGCAAAATCGACAAACCATGGGGTACTATCATCACCACAAAAAGTCACCATACCAAGTGTCTCGAGAGGAAATGTTTCTGTAATTTCCTTTTTCTCGAGCTCACTTTGGTGGGGGTTCTCTAGTCTAGACAAGTGGTCGGCCGCTAGATTCTCCGCTCCTTTTTTATCACGAATAATGACATCAAATTCTTGGAGTAGGAGAATCCAATGAATCAATCTCGGTTTAGCATCTTGTTTAGCGAGAAGATACTTAAGAGCCGAGTGGTCCGCATACACTTTTGTTTTTGACAAGACAAGATATGGCCGAAGTTTCTCGAAAGCATACACTACGGCTAAAAGCTCTTTTTCCGTAGTCGTGTAATGAGCTTGAGCGTCGGTCATAGTCTTGCTTGCATTGTGTATCGGTTGAAAATGTTTGGTCTTACGTTGCCCCAAGACCGCACCTACCGCAAAGTCACTAGCATCACACATAATCTCAAACGGTAGGTCCCAATCGGGGGCAACTAAAATCGGTGCTTCGGTCAATTTCTTCTTAAGGGCATTAAATGCCTCTACACATTCCTTGGAAAAGACAAATGGGGTTTCTTTCTCTAGAAGGTGGGTCATTGGTCGGGAGATTTTTAAGAAGTCTTGAATAAACCTATGGTAAAATCCGGCATGTCCTAAAAAACTTCTAACTCCTTTGACGGTTGTGGGATGAGGTAATTTTGCTATTACATCAACTTTGGCTCTATCGACCTTAATCTCGGACTTAGAAATTTTATGGCCAAGGACGATGCCCTCTTTGACTATAAAATGGCACTTCTCCCAATTTAGAACAAGATTGGTGTCTTCGCACCTTTTGAGAATTTTGTCTAAATGTGAGAGGCATGAAGAGAAAGAATCCCCAAAGACCGAGAAATCATCCATGAAGACCTCCATTGTTTCCTCGATCATGTCGTGGAAAATGGCCATCATGCACCTTTGGAATGTGCCCGGAGCATTACATAAGCCAAAAGGCATGCGTCGGTAGGCAAAAGTTCCGTAAGGGCAAGTGAAGGTGGTATTCTCTTGGTCTTTTGGGTCAACTGGTATTTGAAAGTAACCCGAGAAACCATATAGAAAACAATAGTATTCGTTTCCCGTGAGTCTCTCAAGCATTTAGTCCATAAACGGTAATGGAAAATGATCTTTACGGGTGGCTGTAACATTCCGTATTTTCAGGTCATTTACAACGTCATATATTTCACTAATTATTTTTTTTCTCGTACGCGTTTACTTGTAATTTTGTTTGTTAAGTTAAATCGTGTAAGCTATAAATTATCAATTAGCGTAAACGGACACCAAACGAATTAAAGTTTTCGTCAAACAAACAATATATTATTTTTACGAAATTAATAATCAACTTTTCATATTTTATTTTTATTGATTTCGTAAAATGTTTACGTTTCGCAATTTAAGTACATTTAGGCATACCCGGAGGCACCAATACCTACCTAAACCTCTTATACTACTAGTATTATCTTTATACATATCAAGAGAGCAAGATTTTTGGTCTTATTTTCCTCCTTAAATTCGGCAAGACTAGGACAAGAAGACAAGTAGCACACAATGTTGACCCTAGTACT
>BQNB010032462.1:0-12589 GCA_026074375.1 Tanacetum coccineum | reverse complement strand
AGTGTTAAACCCTAATGATCCATCATAATTAGGGTTACATGAATAATAAAATCTAACTAGGATGAACATACTTACCTTGGATAATTTATGAGTAAATGTTTTATGAGTAAATGTGCATGTGTATTCTGCTAGCATTACTTTTTATGATTAAATTCATTTATTAATTGTTTGTGGTTACAGGTACGAGTATGATGCGCAATATGAAGAGTGCACATGTGTTTTGTACATACTATCTATCATGAAGATAACTATGATATAGATGTAAAGAGTAAAGATACAAGTGCATCCACTAGATACAAGTGCACATGAACTAACTTGAGTACATATATATAATGGCATATTGATGAACTCAAATGCACATATGAATACAAAAAATCGAGAGTGTCTAATGAAGGAAAATACATGTGCATATATGGCAACATCAAATCTTGTTGTGTTAAAGATTAGTAGACACATCTATACATCAACGAAACATTCGTTTATTCTTTACTATAGAATTTTGTATTTTAATTGTATATCATATGATTTTAATTTTGTGTATAATATCTTTGTTTTGATTGTATAAAATACATGTAAAATACTTTTATTTGTCATTCTATGCATTTG
This sequence comes from Tanacetum coccineum, assembly GCA_026074375.1. Taxonomy (NCBI): domain Eukaryota; kingdom Viridiplantae; phylum Streptophyta; class Magnoliopsida; order Asterales; family Asteraceae; genus Tanacetum; species Tanacetum coccineum. Next base: position 11,983 of record BQNB010032462.1, on the reverse strand, counting down.
TATAAAATATTTGTAAGCACAACTTTAAGTAATTGAACACTAAAAACACATGTAAATTTACTTTTCTAAAATAAACACATACGCACCACATCTTTTGAACACATGCATACTGGGAAAAAAAAATAAAAATAAAATAAAAATAAAATTCTTAAAATTTAAGAACTAAAAAAATGTTTATATAAAGAAATTCAAAAAGAAAATAAATAATGTAATTTAGGAACTAAAGAACATTTTTTATTAAAACAATTTCAAAAATAAAATAAAAATGTAATTTTACCCAAATACCCTTTTGAATTAAATTAAAAAGATAAATATTTAAAAAAATCTGATTGGTTGATGTTGGTTCTCGCAGTTCTGTACTTTTATTTGGTTCTGAAAAGAACCTCACCCTATATATATATACATATACATATATATATATATACATATATATATACATATATATATACATATATATATACATATATATATATACATATACATATACATATATATATATATATACATAGAGTAGGGATCCAGTGAGAAGTAAATTAAAATAAGAAGTGACTAAAACCATACATTTGAGATGCAACGACTTGCATTAGATGCATTTCTATTCATTTAGATGCAACATATTGAGTTTCGAAAGTTAATTTAATGTGTAGATGGTGCAACTTGATTTTCATGATTTCGGCACATGTAGAGAAACAAAAAACAAGAGAAATCATAAAATGCATCTAATATACATATATGCATCTAATTAAAAGCTAATAAACACATTATCATGCATTATCATGCATTATCATGCATCTAAGATTATAGAGACGCATCTAATTTAAGTCGATGCATCTTGAATATGCGATTATAGTTACTTTTTATCCTTCTTATTTTAAGAAAACTTCTCATTTGATCCTAACTATATATATATATATATATATATATATATGAATGGGTTCTAGAGAAAACCATATTTTGCTGGAAAACCTAAAAAACCAAATATATGCACTAAAAAAACTAAACAGATGCCTTAATTTTTTTGAGAAGAGTTGTCGCACAGTTAGGGCATCTGTTTAGTATTTTTAGGGCATCTGTTTGAGTTTTCAAGGTTTTCCACCGAGATTAGGTTTTCTCACGATCCCATTCCTATATATATATATAAAATCACGCGAGTAATTGCAACATGGATTGATAAAAAAGGGATAACGTTGAATTTTATAAATACGGGAAACGTCGTATAAACGAATAGGTCATGCCAAAATTTATATAAATTTCTATACTTAGTAATTTACACTTAAATTTCTATTATCTTAAAAACCCGATAAAATGACAAAGTTATATAGTTTTAAGATTATTTATTTGTAATGATACAATAAACCGGTAAATAAACGAAAACTATACTTTTATAAACAAGACAACTAGTTTAGTTAAAACGCGTAACGAAACACTAAATTATAAAATATTATTTTATAATTCCCGATTAATAGACAAAATAATAACTTTTGTAAAAACTTTAAAAACGTCATTTATCTAAATCGTGACTTTAAAACGTGTGTTTACTTTATGCAAGAACTCTTTATTAATTTATTTGGTGATTTCCAAACACGTGTCGAATTATATTGTTACAATTATTTTCTCACTTTTCTTATAAAATACTTGCGAAATATTATATACATCGAATATTTATTGTTCTTGTCTTTCTTTTTCTTATATATAATACTCGCCACATATTATATATTTTTCTTGTCTTATATATGTTATATATACATAATATATTACATACTTTGTTTTTACCTTTCGGTTTGTTTTATTTAACCAACAACCAAACTCTTACAACTTGAAATCCAAATCCTTTATCAACGTGCCGTGTTGATGCAGTCATCCATCGAAAAACACAAATTCATCATCCTAAACTAGTGGGACTTAGCCGTTAAGTTAAGCTGCATCTTCTTGGTTGAGCCGTTTTGTTTTCCGTTTGAGATGTGCTTATTATTTGAATTTCTGCTAATTGTTCTGCAACATTAAGGTGAGTTCATAGCCCCACGTTTTACTTGTTTTATATTTACCTTATAACTTTTGGGGTGAGAATATGCTCGTTTACAAACTTGTTTACTCTAATAATTTCAAACTCTTATAAATGTTCGTTTGCAAACTCGATTACATGATTGATATCACACTTTGTTTTACTTATGGATGCATTTACTTAAAGCCTTTCGTTTGGAAATACGTTGGTTGATTTTACTATGGACACAAGTATCTTGATCTACTTTCCCTGTTTACGAGTTGCCTAACTTGCGAATAGACCACTAATGCCCGAACTATCATGAACCGTTAATTTCTTGACCGACTGGCTGGTTAAGTAAGCGCAAGTGTTATAAATAGATCTATTGGGACTAATTATTCCTATCCTAGTGAGTAGCGCTTACTACCCACGGGGCTCCCGATAAACGGATATATACCATGTCGGATTTCACTAGGTGATCTTGGTCAGATACCTCTAGGGCAGTTAATTTCTTGTTTGGCATATAATATGTTGCATCGAATTGAGCTTCGGTGTCATGAGCTTAGCGCAACCATAAATACTTTTATGTGAAGTTGTATTTGTTATAACTGTCACATACGTTTTATAACTTGTGGAAAACATTGCTTTTGTTGAACGTTTCAAATTGCTAAATACTTTTCGTGAGTGAAGCAGTATTCACTAAACGTTTTTTATTCTTGTAAATGCTTTACTTAAACCTGTGAATTCACCAACTTTATGTTGACTGTTTTTAGCATGTTTTTCTCAGGTAAGAAAAAAGAAGATGGATACAAGTCTCACCAGCCGAGCTACAAATAAGGCAACTAATAGAGGGACTATCAATCCCACGAAAAGACAGGTTTAACTCTTTAGAAGCCTATCCAATATTTCCAAGCGACAATTTTAATCTTTATAGCGCACAGCCTTCACCCATCTAGTGGGTGGAAACTACCGCATGGGCAAACATGAAATCATCAATTAAACGAACGAGCAAACTTAACTGGAAAAATCACGAGGAGTCAAATGACCAAACCCATGTGTCATTAATATTTAGATAGCACTACCGAATTTACCTTGTCAACCAAGCTACGATATTGCTCTTCTTCCACACCTCCTCGCGGACTTCTTCTAAAAGAATGCGACATAGAAATATCATGAAGTTTGTCTCGCTTCAGTAGCCGTTTTTGCTTAACACTCTAGAGAAACAATCTGGGAAACGAATTGATAAGAGGAGAATCCGCAAACCAGGGGTCTTTCCAAAATAAAGTAGTAGAACCGTTTCCTACTTTCTTCTTCACGTGAGCAAGCATGTTGATTTGCCCTTAAAGAATGCAAAGAGTGAAACTTTACGGAGGTAATGTGAATACTTAAGGAGAAAGACCAAAAAAGAAAATGTATTAAAGATATCGTCTCCTATGAAATAGCCTCTAATTAGATGAGACCAAGCGAAATTTGATCCACCCAGGGGGACTTGAATCTCTAAACCTACTGTATAGTAAGAGCACCGTAGATTATAAGCAAAAAAAAACTAGAGACTCCCCATCGGGACACCTTTTATTACATTAGCAGCAAAATTTTTTCCACCCGATCATGTTGATTTTTCTTTCATTATTATCGACCCTATTAAAGAATCTCCTACGGATAGACTCTAATTTATGAAGAACATACATGGGAGCTTTGTAGATCGACATAAAGTACAAAGGCAAGGAGGTAAGCATCGATTTAATCAAAGTAAAACGGCCTCCCATCGAGAGCACCCATAGGGACTAATTATCCATATCTGGGTGAGTAGCGCTCACTACCCACGAGGCTCCTAATAAATGGATATATACCATGTCAGATTTTACTAGGTGATCTTGGTCAGATACCTCTAGGGCAGTTAATTTCTTGTTTGACATATAATATGTCGCAATTGAATTGGCTTCCGGTGTAATGAGCTTAGAGCAATCGTAAATATTTTTAATGTATTTTGTATTTGTTTTATAGTCTATGTGCTTTTGTATGTTGCAAATCGTTAAATAACAAGATTGTCCATAGTTTTGAAATATTGTGGTCCACACTGCTTTCGTTGAACGTTTAAAATTGCTAAATACTTTTCATAATACCTTGAGTGAAGCAGTATTTACTAAACGTTTTTTATTCTTGCAAATGCTTTACTTAAACCTGTGAATTCACCAACTTTATGTTGACCGTTTTTAGCATGTTTTTCTCAGGTGATTAGCTTTGGACTTCTTGACGTGCTATGTGGAGTCTACGTGCAATATGATACCATTATCAAGATTTTATTTCTCATTCATACTCGTTGTCTTTTGAAAACCAAATTATGCTCCCGCTACATTTTACTTACGCTTCCGTAAATGTTTAATTTCTTTTGACTCTTGTAAAACTTATCTATTTTTAAATAATGCAACGAGTTATGATTTTTCAAAATGTCCCTTAGTGGTCGTTCCCTTGATCTTGTGTGATGTTTATGATGATGTCACGCCCTCGGACACGTTTCGTCCTAGCCTCGTTTGGGGGTGTGACATTTAGCAATAGATTTTAAGAAATTTTAAGATTGAATTTTTTCTGAAGGTAATTTAAAACTTAAGTTAGGTAGCTAATTAAAATTGATTAATTATGCAATCTAAACAAGTTAAGTAGGCTATATATCAAGGTTCAACAAGATTATCTGAACATGTCTTAGGTTACCTCATTCTCTACAAGTTAGTTTGAATAGGATTCCAAAAAGCTCTATTTTAGTTGTCTTAATGCCTTTCACATTATGCCCAATTAAGTTGCCCTTTAGATGATTAGATCTTATTCAAACATGCTAAAAGCCTTAATGAGCCTAATCATTAAAATGATATCACAACATGAATCAAGCTTAAGTATTCAACAATCAAAGGCCTTATAGTGTGTTATATATAAAATTGGTTATATATATAAATTGTATTGGTCAAATCTTAGCAGAAACATGAATACCACTCAAGCTCAACAGAAAGCCCTTGATGATGCTCTTGTTGCCCCTGCGGACCGTCTTGAGTTTGAGAAATGCAACATGAGACTCAAAACAGACATCAAACCTAAAGAAGCTACATTTCAAGTGGTGCTGGATGCTCTTGCTCTTACTCCCTTCTACCAAGCATTCCTAATCACTGCAAAAGTTCCAGCCATTTATATGCAAGAATTTTGGGCTACAGTTTCCGTTCATAAGTCATCCATCAAATTCATGATAAACAAGAAGAAAGTCACTCTCGATGTTGAAATATTCATAGAAATTCTCAAGTTTTGCCCTAAAATTCCAGGACAAGAGTTTGAAGACCTCCTACTAGAACATGATATCCTCTCTTTCATTAGAGATCTTAGGCACTCTGGAGACATTATCTACCTCTCTGATGTGAGTGTTGACTACTTACACCAACCATGAAGAGCATTTGCTACCATCATCAACAAGTGCCTAAGTGGCAAAGAAACTGGAATGGACAAGATTCGTCTGTCCCGTGCTCAAATCCTCTGGGGTAAGTTCTATAATAAGAACATCGACTATGTGTATCTACTCTAGGAATATTTTCTATTCTAGATTGAAAACAAAGATGCTAAGAAGACAAACAAGATGTCATATCCCAGATTCACAAAGATCATCACTGGTTATTTCATGTCAAAGGATCAGTCTATTTCGAGGAGAAACAAAATGTTTTGGCACACTGCTCAAGATGACACCATGTTTACTTCTATTAGATGTATCTCCAGACATGAAGATACTCAAGTATATGGTAACATTCTCCTAAAGGATTTAACAAACCAAGCAATGTTAGAATCCAAAGCTTACAAGACATACTATGCTTTTGTTTCTAGAAAGAAAACTCTAAAACCAAAGTATGTTTGAAAGAAAGCTGATACTGACACATCTCCCAAGCCAAAGCCTGTTCAAGCTACTAAAGGTACCAGACTTAAGACTAAAGCTAAGGTGGCTAAATCTGACAAGTAGAAGCAACCTGCAAAGATGCCAAAAGCCAAAGGATTAGATGCATTATCTAAGGTTGCATTAACTGAAGCGGAACAACTGAAGCTGGCTACCAAAAGAAGCATGACATAATTTTATAGCTCTCATGCAAGTGGCTCAGGTGATGGAGTTGACACTCAGTCAAAGGTTCCTGATGAGCAACTACAAATGACTTCTGGCACAGATGAAGGAACTGGTACTAAACCAGGGGTTCCCGATGTACCTAAGTATGACTCAGAAAGTAAGAAAGAGTCGTGGGGAGATAGTGATGAAGATGATGAGGATGACTTAGCAGATGATGCTGATGATAATGATGATGATAGTGATGATAGTGATGATAGTGATGATAGTGATGACGAAAGGACAAAATCTGATAGAGATGAGATTCCTAATCCCAATCTTACTAATGTAGAAAAAAAAACAACACAAAAAAACAAAATACAAAAAAACAAAAAAAACAAACTGAACAAGGAAGCATGAGAATTGACTGAACATGAAGAAGAAGAATATTATGATCAAAGAGTGTATACTCCTCTAGATTATCAACTTACTGAAGAAGAAAAGATTGATGATTAAGAAATGATGGATGAAGAAGCTAAAGACGAGGTTACTAAGGAGTTATATACAGACGTAAATGTCAATTTGGGAAATGAAGATGCTGAAATGACAAATGCTGATCAGGGAGGAGCTGAACAACAAAATGTTTCTCAAGATTCTGGATTTGAACAAGTAGAAGAAGATGCTCATGTAACACTCATAACTATCCATGACACTCAGAAGACTGCAAGAACTGAGCATAGCTCTTTTGTCTCATATGATTTTACAAGCAAGCTCCTGAACTTGGACAACACCCCTCCTCTCCTTGATGAATCAAGCAGTCAGACATCCTCTATGTTCACTGTACCAGTAACTGCAGTTCCTGAAATCACATCTGCTATAACTGTTCCTCCACCACATCCTTCCTTCAATCCTCTACAACATAAAGCAACACCAACTCCTACACCAATAACTTCCGAAGAAACAACCTCAACTCCTACTCTTCCAGACTTTGCTTTTGTATTCAAATTCAATGAAAGAGTCACCAATTTGGAGAAAGATCTATCAGAGATGAAACAAGTTGACCAGTATGCTAAAGCTCTCTTCTCCATTCCTGCTATTGTGGATCATTATATGGACAACAAACTTGGAGAAGCTATCAACAAGGCCATTCTAGCACATAACTTGGATTGTAGACAAGAAGCTCATGATGAAAAGAATGAATATATAAGACTTTTTGACACAACAATAAGGACTATTATTAAAGAGGAAGTTATAACTCAACTTCCTCAAGCAGTCTCAGACTTTGCAACTCCTGAAATTGAGAAGAATGTTGCAGAATCTTTAGAAGCTGCTGTCTTGACAAGGTCTTTATCTCAACCATAGTCTACATATGAGGCAGCTTCAACACTCACCGAGTTTGAACTCACAAAGATCCTCATAGACAAGATGGAGAAGAACAAGTCATTTGATAAAGCTAACCATAAAAGGGAGCTCTACAAAGCACTCGTCACATCTTATCAAACTGACAAAGATCTATTTGATACATACAGTAAAGTATGTTCGTTGAAGAGGAGTCGTGATGACAGAGATAAAGATCAAGACCCCTCCGTTGGATCAGATCGAGGGTCAAAAAGAAGAAAGTCAAGCAAAGATGCTGAGTCATCCAAGGATTCTAGGTCAAAAGAAAAGAAGTCTTCAAGTGCCTCTAAAGATACCTCCCAATCTCAACATAAGTCTCCAGATAAGTCTGCCCATACAGAGGAGCCAAGTCATACTATTGAAGACTCAGGAATGCAACAAGATCAAGAGTTCATCACGGGTGACAATAATGAACAACCCGCTGACAAGGAGGTTACCAAGGTTGACTAGTTCAAGAAACCCAAGCGACCTCCAACTCCTGATCCTGATTAGAACAAAAGACATCAGATTGACTTTCGACCTACTCAAACCTAAATCAGTCAAGTTGCTCATGCTGAAGAACCTCCTACTTCATTTGATAAGCTTGTGGATACTTTATTCTACTTCTCTGCATTTGTCCTAAATCGGCTCAACATTAAAGATCTAACTCAAGAAATCTTGGTTGGTCCTGCATTCGAGCTACTCAAAGGCACCTGCAAGAGTCTTATAGAATTAGAGTATCACCTTGAAGACTGTTCAAAGGCTACAACTAAACGACTTGACTAGCATAACCCTGAAGGCAAACCGTACCTGTTCGATCTCCGTAAGCCTCTCCCGTTGATTCCAGATCTTTGAGGACTTTAAGTTATCCCTCAGGACTTCTTCATCAACAATGACATGGAATACTTAAAAGGTGGAGATTTAAGCTAAAGATACTCAACTTCAGTCATAAAGACAAAGGCTGCTACTTATGAGATCAAATGGATCAAAGACTTGGTTCGTAACGTGTGGAGTCCAGTGAAAGTGATATATGATAAGCATTCTTACTTGGGTATTTCACACTGGAGACCCAAACATCAACGATTCTACGGGTACGCGAGCAACTTGGCTTCGTCGAAAGATGTTTACTCTAGAAGACCTATCATTGCGGTTACCAGACTTACGATTGTGAAGAAGTATGACTATGGTCACCTAGAAGAGATTGAAGTTCGCAGAGATGATCAGAAGCTATACATATTCAAAGCAGGTGATTTCCCAAGACTTCGCCTACAAGATATTGAAGACATGATCCTACTTCTTGTTCAACAGAAGCTGACCAATCTCACAATCAATGAATGGTATGATTTGAATGTGGCATTACGAATGTACACCAGACGTATTGTCATTCAAAAACGGGTGGAAGATCTTTAATTAGGTGTCGAAAGCTACCAAAAGAAGCTCAACTTCAACAAACCCGACTCATACAGATCAGATCTCAGAAACAGAACCGCATACACTTCATACTCAGACCCTCATGGAATGGTATAAGTGGATCAGTTCGACAGAAAAAGGTTGATGCGCGCTAATGAACTTCACAAATTCAGTAATGGCACGCTCGATGATGTTCGGTCTGCTCTTCACGATATTGCTTCAGGGATAAGGATGAGATACCTGCCAAAGAGGAAATGAAGTAACATAGATAAGCAAAGGGCTTGGGTTATGATTTAGGATATTGACAAGAAGCTCTTTATAGACGACTAATGAGGAACCTGGAGAAGTTTGTTGGTTGAAGAGAATACGGGAATGACCTCAGGCTGCTGGAACGGACAATATGATTCTATCATATTTTGTCCTATCTCAATTCAGGTCCATCTCTCATATATAATAACACTTGTGAATATGTATATATGTAGTGTAGACTTTATGGTGATAATAGGGAGTGCTCGAGTACAAAATTTTTAAGAATTTCTTAGTAAATTCAAAAAATTTCAAATTACTGTACTCAGCACTGTCTTATATACCATCAAACATTGAGGGGGCACATGAACATGTTCCTAATACGGCTTGTAAATAATCGGAACATTTCTCTCCCTGTAAGCATAAATTTTAATCTTTTGGTATCCAAAATATCAATAGACTTGACATTTTTGATAAGGGGGAGATAATGTGATTAAAATATATGGCTAATAATGTGATTTTTAAGATCTCAAGTGTACGCTTACCCATATATGTGCTAAACTCTTTTGATTAATCGATGTACATATAAAGGGGGAGCAAATGGTTACGTGATTGGTTAAAATGTAGAAGTACCAAAGACCGACCATTTAAATTACTGCATTAGAGTTATAAGGTGGTTAAGTTTAGGTATTCATTCCCATGATCCAGCCAGAACCGGAGGGATCTACCCAGGGATATTCCACTAGATAGTGTAGAAGTCCTTAGGTATGAAAAAAGAAGTTAAGTGAGAATAAGAGAAGAGTGCAGACTGAGATGGAGCTAGTACTGGAATAAACCTAACAAGGTACTAGTCATGAAGTCTTGGTAAGCACTGAAGGGGTTGAAGAATGAAAAAGAATTGTAAGGATAAATGGTGAAAAGAAAGAAGCCCTCCATACACTTAGGCAGAAACTGGGTCAATACATATGCTATCAGAAACACTAAGCTTTTGTCTGGTATTGAAGATAGTCATGGACCCAATGACGCTATGCACAACCCTCCCTAGCCACTCAAGGTCTCTCAACAGACTCTTGTTTTATTTCTCACAGAGATTACACACATTTCTATCGGCTTTCTCACTCCGAGTTGGTTGGTATTGAAAAGGTGGCATTCAGCTCCAGCCTTCGATCACTAAAACCAAATATGCACTAAATGAGTCTAGAGCCAAGAGATCATCCATAAATCTCATTAGGACACTTATCCATTATAAATTGGTTTCTTACATACTGTGAAAATTAGTAATATCTCAAGAGTCCTACGCATTATGTCACACCCCCAAACGGGGCTAATGTGTAGTTGTATGGTGTGTATTTTATGATTCAAGTTTTAAATTTATATTTTTCCGACTAAACCAAAAACAACACTTTAACGGGCAGTGTACCCGGTTAAGATGTAGATTCGTGGGTAAGTAGGGTGTCGATCACTGAGGGCGAGGTTAAATCTTTTCACTTTATTAATATATTGGTTGTCTAATCTATGTTAATTCTAATCTATGTCAAACCTATGCTAAACCTATGTTAATCCTAGATCTAATGGGAAAAAGGGTTTTCAGCCTGAGAGACTGGCACGGGTTTGGTTGGTGACTAAAATCAATTCAAGGCACTTTAACCCACGCAAGCAGATTAGCAGAAGATAAAAGAGCGGTTGAGCCTAATATAAGGAAACTGTATTAACCATTATTAATCTGATTAGAACGTTGGTTTGTTTATTTAGTGCAATGATTTCTTATCTCGAGGTGGCATATCATTCTTAGACTTAGGCGCTACTTCTTCCTAAGACCTAGACACATTAATTCTGTCACAATTAAAGCATCCGCATAAAGCATCCTTGTTTGCTGATTATAATCTATTTTAGGGATTAAAACAATGGTGATCTTGTTAAACCCTAGCACATAGAGACTTTACCCACTTACTGCTTAATGGTTCTTTATACACTAGTAGTCCACTTGTCCAACTATCCCTTGGAATCAGAATGTTATTTGTTGAATTATCTAGGTTCACCTTCCAGTCAACATGATTAATAAACCAAAGGCAATATCCAATTAACTAGTTAAGCCCAAAGCGTATCCTAGACACAGACTTAGAGGGATAATATTTGTGATCCTATGATTCTAGATGTATAAATTACTATATGGAGAGCTATCCCGTACTCTAGATCTACTTGGTCCGTATCACTAGATCCAGTTGAATGATAAGTCGCATACAAAAGCACATAAACAAGTATAAATTGATAAACATAAACAAGCATTAGAAATCAAGATAAACAATACCAAACATTCAGATCTTCATAATAATGGCTAATACCCAAAGGTATTAGCCTTCAAACGTCATAATAAATACAAGAGTAATTATTTAGCCAATGTAAACTAACCGAGTTAACGAATGATATCAAAAACTGTACGATTACTAAAGTACATGGAATTACACGTGTCTCCTATGGAATGGATAGCTTTGCACAACCTCTTCTGCTCTTCTTTGCCTCTGAAAATCAACTTTTATGGTTTAGGTATCGAGAATATGATTTAGCACACTTAAAACTCGTTTTTGAGCTTTCTATTTATACTGAGTGGAGTCGGTTCGATACGGCGTATCCACTGAGTTGGATACGGTGTATTGGGGGTTTCTTGGAGTAGGGACCACGATTGATATCTTTAAGAATCTTTACATACTATATATTAAATACGGCGTAATGATCTTCTCTAGATATGGCGTATTGATCTTGTTTCCTTTGTAGTTAGTATGTGCTTAATTACACATACCATTTTCCATTTGAAACGGACTTAAATGACAAAACGTACCAAAAATACATTGTATTTGTATGTTTTGCATTTGTATTGTGCAGGAAACGGATATTCAAGAAAAGGAACA
>BQNB010032461.1:0-38278 GCA_026074375.1 Tanacetum coccineum | reverse complement strand
TTTCTTATATCTTGATTGTTGTACTAAGACGTAGCACCCCATTGTTACCATTCCGCTGCTACCAGATTTTGGGGGTGTTACATTTTATACACTCTTTCATTTGCAAGTAAACAAAACACACATTTCTCTCTTCTTTTTCCTATAACCCACGGCTCAAATTACTTCCCTACGGTTTCTATAACTTTGATTCTAGCAAGGTAATAATTATACAAGTGTTCTTAGATAAAATATCTAAGGTGTATCAAGGTGGTTTGGAAGCTTGGGTGTTGATTATACAAGGGTTTCTATCAAGAAGGAATTAGGGTTTTCTAGTTGGAATTAGGGTTTTCTTGCAAGTATTTAGGATTAAATACTTGGGTTTGATTTGTGTTCCATCTTCATACATCTTCATTGAGGTCTAAACATAACCTTAATCTTTCTAATTATTCAATTTCATATTTTATATCATGTTATATTTGTTAATCACCACCTAGGGTTTGTTTTTATGGATTATAAATAAAATAACTTGATCTTGGGTTCGAACTCATTTATTCTTGTAATGAAATGATGTTAAAAAATACTAGAACACAAGAATATACTTATTGTAAGGGTTGGTTAATTTATAAGTTTGATTTATAAATTAATTTATTGAAAGTTTATTATTAAAGTTTATACAAAAATAAATATGAGGACACTTTACTTGGACAAGCATGATGAACATGAATATGAGGACCCAAAATATGTAAGACATATGGTATAAATTAATGTAGAGGACTTGTACTAATTAATCAAGTAATAATTTATAAAACTAGTTATACATTATATATATATACAAATTGTTTTGAGTATTCTGTTGAAATTCGAATTTTATAAAATTATTCAACCTACTAATTTAAATAGTACTCTCCATGAGGATTGCAAGCATATAAAGAACTTGAAAAACGAGCTATAACGAAGAAGTTATGATATTTACAAGATTATGATAATTAAATATATAAAAGTATTTTTATAAAAGTAGTTTTATAAACACATTTTGAATTTACTGTTTTGACTCATATTTTTATAAAAATAGTGAGTATTTTATTTGAATAGTTTATCTCGTCACGATTCCATACATATAAAGAACAAGCGAAACGGAGTTAAAATGAGTGAGTTATGAGTTTTTAAAGATTTCAGATAAATAGAAATTATAAAACCAATTAATTTTTATAAATAATTTTCTGTGATTTTTATAAAAATGTAACAATCTGTTAAAAATGTAAAAAGTGTTTTCGGGTCCGTTTGGGCTACAAAAACCTTAAGAAATATTGTCGTATCATTTATATACGTTTTTAACTTTATAAATATTATTTTATAAAACAATTAAACCATTTATATAATATCATTATGTAAACAATAAAAATATTAAATCAAGTGTTGTTATCAAATAATCAATTATTAGAGAAAGGTAATATTTTTACGGATACATATATTTGGTCATTAAATTAACAAGCGTGACTTAAATATTGTTTCAACTTTCATAAATTATATAAAAACTAGTAGGTGGTGATGTAACTCTATAACTTATGATATTGTATTTATGTTAAATACATGTACTTATACAACCTATAATAAATTAGGTTGCATCCCGGATCGTTGTGACGGTTACTTTGTTGATTTTGCGATAATCACTACTTTCACTACAAGTGAGTTTATAGCCCCTCTTTCCTTGTTTTACATTACTTTACAAACCTCGGGGGAGATTACATGCTCGTTACAACTTGTTTACATATTCATTTACAATCTCTTTTACATACTCTTCTATATACTTGTTTACATACTTGATTTCGTAACTCATTTATATACTCGGATACATGAACGTTTACAAACTCATTACATGATTGATTTCAAACTCATTTTCATATCTCACGGTGAGATACAATACTTGTTTTTACTTATAGGACCAACAACTTTACTTCTTTACACTGAATGATTACAGGATAAGCTAAGTGGATCTGAACTGTTTTAATTACTGGAGGGTAAACGCGATTTGTTAAAAAAAGAATCTATTTGGTGGATAGATCAAACCCCGTTCGGGTGAGTAGCTCTCACTAGTTCGAGATCGAACTAACGAACTTATACCATATCGGAGCACGGTTGATTGGTGTCTATAAGGCCAATAACTACATACTGGAACTCTTATTGTGCCTTGAATAAAGTGGCATACTTTTAAGCCTACACATCAGTTTCATGAACTTAGAGTAATCGTAATCACTCATTACAATACATACTTGAAACATTTTGTGATATTGTGCTCATTACAATACAATACATGAAATATAGTTGGTGATATGTGGTTCATATAACAATACCTACTTGAAACATTTTGTGATAAAGCAAAAAATAAACTAGAAATAATTCAAAAAAAAATAAAAATACAAAAACAAATCATGCATCCCCACCACAACACAACCTATCTCACACACACCCACTCCCCGCCCCGCACACCCACCCCATAACAGCATCCCACGTCCCCCCGCCACCCCCCCCCCCCCGCTTCAGCCCCCCGCATCTCCACTCCGGTACCCGACCCATCCCCCCCCCTCCCCTCTCACCAGCTACCTCCACACCCCCCCCCCCCCCCTCCCGCCCACCCCCCCTTACTTTAACCCACAACTACCCCATCTTCCCCCCCAAACCATCCAATATACAAACACACCTACCCCACCCCTACCACCCCCACCCCTATCCCCCCACACGAACCAACGCCCACCCCTCGGCCCAACACCACCTCTACCACGCCCAACACCTCCAATCCCCCCCCCACCACCGAACACCCCAGCCCCGCTACTGTGGTGTTTATGGGGGGGGGTGGTGGTGTGTGGTAGGGTAGGTATGGAGTAGTGTAGTATTATAGAATTATGCTACGTCTAGGTTTGTGAGAGTGGTAGGAAGGTATTTAAGTGAATACTTTAGATCTACGCCTACCAGTTATCACACATACACTTAAGTTAATCGAAGTCACCTCCTTAACCCCTACCTACTTACAAACGATTTACTGCTAACTCAGTTTCATGAACTTAGAGTAATCGTAATCACTCCTTACAATACATACTTAAAACATTTTATGATATTGTGCTCATTACATTACATACTTGAAATATTTTGTGATATTGTGTTCATTACAATACCTACTTGAAACATTTTGTGATATTGTGCTCATTACAATACATACTTGAACATTTTGTGATATTGTGTTCATTACAATTATCATACTCTTTAATCAAGTGTGGTCTAACTTTTATACAAATCTTTGATTCCAACATTTTAGCAAACGCATTTTGTGTGGTTCGTGTTTACACGCGTTTTAAAAACCTATATATTTGAGTTTATGCGTTGCAAGTCTTGTATGGACGGGATTTGTAACACAGTAAATTTGTATATATAGTTTTTGTGATTTACATTTACATTTACGAAAATCTATGAACTCACCAACTTTATGTTGACACTTTTAAGCATGTTTTTCTTAGGTGAATTAGATGTTTGGCTTACTTGATGTGCATTGAAGTCTAAATAATACAAGATTAGTTTTCAAACGACACATTTATAGGTCATTCTCTCATAGCTTGTGCAAAGGTACTCATGAAGTAACGCTCCCGGACATTATTTCGCTGCAACTCAATTTTGGGGGTGTTACATATTAAATGTGTAAGCAACTAAACTTGGTTACTTACAAAAATTTGTAAGTAACCTTGTTGGTATACTTACAAAAATAAAATGTGCAAATTAAACTTATATATACTTGCCAAAAATATGAGTATACTTTCTAGTATATTATATGAATGAAAAAATATTTCTGTCCTTAATTATGACTCGATATATATAAACAATCATCTATTCATACCTTTAGTATTTATGACGACGGTTAAAATTTTACGTTTAAAACTTATTTATTTTAAACTTTACGTAATACGATTTAATATTTATTGTCAAAAAAACTTAGAAGATTGTAAATATAAATAACGTTTTGCACAATTATTTGTATTAAGTTATTAACAGAGTAAGCGGTGCAGCCCATTAACGAGGTGTTTTTAAACCAATGGCATGCCAAAGTGCACCGCCATCGGTGTTATTCGTCTTTTTCGTTGTGAAACTAATGAGCGTCGTTGGTATTTTTTATTTATTTTTTGTAAGTAAGTGTGGTATTTTTTATGGCATGTTACATGACTCACATGCACCAATAAAAGTTATAACTAGGATAGTGTTTTAGTTATTGTGATGTTATTTGGTGTATGTTGAAGTGACACACTAATAACGATTAATCGTATTGTAGCACACCTTGCACTCTAATCAAATGAATATTTTTACGTTCTTTTTGTTGAATCGTGATGGTTTGGGTTTAAATGTTATATTTTGTCAATTACTTATGGCGCGTTTGGTATGTAAGTGAGATTAGAACTCGGTACAAGTTTAAAAGAAAAGATAATTGACAAAAAGTATGATAGTATAATAAACTTGTTTTTTATGGAATAAGATTCTCTAAAGTACAAAATCTATCATGTAGGGCTGAACATATTGGACCGTTGACGGACCGAACCGAGAAACCAGACCGAACATATTTCGGTCCGGTCCTCGGTCCATGCTTTTCGTTAAATTTGGTCCTCGGTCCGGTTCGGTCTTACAAAAAACCTGGCGATTATGCTTTGTTGGACCGTACCGGACTGAAGAACGAACCGGTTTCGATCCGGCGTTTTGGACAAATTCGATTTCGGTCCAGTCCGGTCCGATTTTCGAACCGTGATCACCCTTACTATCATGTTGAGGTTGTTGTGAGTGCGAGTTTAATTCAAAATAAAACAAAGACATGACAATAATAAACTAATTGCTTTTTCTTTCTCACAACAACCTCAACATGATGGGTAATGTTTATTTTGAACTTTAAAGGGTTAGTTTATATATACATATTAGAAATTAGAAATGGATTATATTTTATTGTTACTATTGAAAATATTAAATAAATATGAATAAAATTGGGCCACCAAACAAAAGTGAAAACACAAGAAAATGAACTTCAAGAATAATTTTATTCTTTCATTCTACGACCCCTAAACAAACAGCCCCTAAATCATTTTACTCATATTAAGTTTAGTATAAATTTATTGTAGGTTTGTATTACGCTTCTTCAAATAAAAACCCTTGATTGAATGTCTAACGGTTGTCTGTGACCTGAACCATGGGTAGCTACCGAATGGGTGTTTTCGGTGAGTGAAATGAATTATTTGCCGCGTAAAAATTCAATTTATTTTTGTGACTACCCGGACCGAAACACATCCTAAGACCGATCGTAATGGCGGGCAACTCGATTGGCCGGTCCCCTTTATCGACCACGTCCCCCCTCCCTACGGAAACTAAACAGAACGCACTCCCGTCTCAAAAATGAATTGTTCGGACGCCTGGCGGACTAAAAGAAATGAATGTGTTTGTGTGTGTGAGTTTTTTTTAAATTTATTTTTGTGCCGTATGCTTTTGGTTGTGATTGCGGTCGCCTTACTACGAGCATTTGGTTATGCATTTGGTATAACTAAGTTGACGCTTAGTAGATCTACTAACGTCTGCATCTCCTTGAAATTGTTGTATATTATAGAAAAGTATAAGGACCATTTATGCAACTTGAAGAAGTTGGAGTCATCTTCTATTCATTCACCCCCAAATCATAACAACACTCTCTAATTGGAAACCCTAAAAAAAAGTGATGGCGAGAATGAGATGGGATAAGGTGGCGCGTGAGAAACTGAAGAAAGAAGCAGCACTTTATGAACAAACAGCTTTCTTTATCATGGAATTTGGCTTGACCGGTGTCCGCGAAGTCGCGTGCGCTAACATCGTGAACGTTCTTGGTGTATTGGAAGATATCATCTCATTATCATACTCGGTGGTCAACGACGTGCCTTCGATGATTGATGACAGGAGATCAAAAGTTGAAAATGAGCTTATTGGTATTTGTGATCAATCTTATGATATTGAGATTAAGCAAGCCTTTAAGGACTTCCTTGTTCACTTTAAACTAGCCGATCTCAAAAAATATGTACAACCCTTTTTTAAACTCGATTTGATATAAAATATGATATAAATATATAATTTTTTCATATGTTGTGCCTTAAAAACACTAAGGGTGCGTTTAGTTGGAGGGAAAACACCCTTGTTTCCATAAAATGTTTTGTGGAAAACAGAGATCGCGATTCTCTACAAAATACAAAACATGCATTTCCCAACTTAACAAGGGAAACTACAAAACACATTTTATTTGTTTTCCTTGTTTTCTTTGTAACGCCCCTTGTTTTCTTGAGAATGGAAAATAGTATCACATGAACGCATTTTTTATGTTTTGTGGAAAATAAATCTCCTTTTTTTTACAAATCTGAAAACACAAAATAAAGAAATTTTTTATCCAACTAAACACAACCTAAGGCTTCGCCCCTCGCTCTATTTATAACCTAGTTACTAATGCTTATACATGTTCTGTTGATGCAGGGTATTTATTCACAATACAGTTCGATTGACACCATCCCCACGGCCACGGGTATATATTTCTTTCTTTTTATTCATTATAGAATGCGTTATGTTGTATAGCTGTAAGACCATATCCAATGTATGTATATATGCACTGCAATTGCAACAATGTCTAGGCGGTGTAGTTCTAGCTTATTTGTCTCAGTTAAGCCGGCATTTGAGTTTGTCTAGCTGTAAACTTAAATTATGAGCTTATTCGCTTTTTAACAGTCATAATAAACCAGGCAAATAAGCAATAAAACAAACATTGTCTTGGTCGTTTCTTTTATGGATTTATTCAGAAATATGCTTCTAAAGTTACATTTGTTTGAATTGGATTTAGCTGAAATGAGTTATTATATAGATTCGTAACATGGCTTCTTTGTTGTTTTTCTGAAACTCTGTTTGAAGTCTAAAAATGTGAAATTAAGGAAAAGATTACTAACATAGCAGATAGTAAAATTGATAATTATTGTAGTTTGGTTTTGGTTTGAATTATTATAGGCTGATTTAATGTGTTGACTTTGTAGCATTTGAATGTTTTACGATGTCTGATTTCTGATCTAACACGTCATTAGTAAATTGTGTTCTGTTGTTTGTTTTTGTGCTGATATTTGATCTAAAGACGATTTGTTAAGGAACGAGTTTACAAACAAAATGCAGGTAAAGGAAAGAAGAAAGGAAAAGCACCACAACTTACTAAACTCGAGCTGCAACAGCAGGAAGATGATAATGATGAGAAATTTAAAGTCTACTTGGAAAAAAGGGAGAAACTTGACAAAGAGTCTGATGATTACAAACAAACGCTTCTATTCATGGAGTCATTTCTCTACAAAGAGCAACTTACCATCGAAAAACAACGTGACGTTCTCCTCTACGCCTACAAGAATGTCTTGGCTGTTGATCGTAATTTGCAATATACAATTGCATTAGGTAAGGAGTTGTTCATTAACAAAGAACAACTTAACCTTCTCCTATGCGCCTACAAGAACGTCTTGGCTGTTGATCGTGATTTGCAATATATCATAGCATCAGGTAAGGAGTTGAGCGACCAGGACTTGTCTTCGATAGTCAGTGAATACAGATCAAAGATTGAGAATGAGCTTCAAAGCTTTTGCGATGACGTTTCTAATCTCACTATTAAGGAAGCTTATGCTCGGCACCTTGATGATTTTAAAACAGGCTTTAAACTCTCTGCTCAGGTTATTTTTTACTATTTCTTGATTACAAATATTGTATTTGTTTCGATCAATATAGCTAGGCGAAGTACGCTTATTTTCACATTAGACCTTTAGATCTCATATTAGGGTCCACACAAATGTGTCTAGAACATGGAGGATAACGATTCAATTATACCCTTTCTGATTTACATGTGCTGAGAATTCGGTCATGTGTTTTATGTTAGATAGTACTTTTTTTGTTTTTTAAGATGAGGGATTACGTTTATGTTCCATTGAAAAACTTACTGAATTTCTAAAAAAAATTTAAAATAAAAACATAAAGGAGTTCGAATGCCAATAAATTATGAACAGGCGCACCGGTCCGTTACCAGTTTGCAATCTGCAACAAGGGTATCAGTGTGTGATATATATATGGTGTAATTACTGAATTTTGATGGTACACATTGTGATTTTATTTTTCTTGATCTGATTACAGCTACTAATTTTTTTTTTAATTTCTTTCATCTTCATGTTATAGTTTGCTTTGTTGCTTGTGTTTATAACGTGTATGTTCATGGCTTACATATGTCTCTCACTTCCTTTGTGCTGCAGGATCATAATTCAGATCTGCCAAATGAAGATGTGAAAATTATGTCAAGCAAACCAAGTATATTTTCTTGCTTTTTTCAGAATCTGTCCCATCTATCTGATGCATGGCGTATGATTTCACATATCTGATTTAAAATGATCAATAGTTAAATATTATGTTTTGTATTTATTTTTTAAATTCCAGAGATGAGTGTCAAAAAGAAGAAGTCTAAGTTGCGTTCAAGGGGAAAAGGCACGTCAGGAAGCTGCAAGACAACATCACACTTTGATAAACATCTACATTACCTTTATAGGCCCCTTCATGACCAAAGCGAGTGTTGTAAGAAGAACCATCTGGAAACATCTTATTATGAGTGGAATTTAGATTTTATGAATTCTCTACCAAAGGTAACCCTCTAAAATCATCAATTGTTTGGCTTAAAACTCTAATTTAGCTTTTAAGCTCCATTTTTACACTACTCAAGCATACTGTTACTCTTGCCAGGAAGAAGAATATCCGGAACAAGAGTATGTGGTTTGCGATGATTTCGATGATGATTTCTGATCTGAATGCTGTTTTAGGAGTGATATGTTGATTGTGCATATAACTCCAAGGACTTCATTCACAACACCTTAGCAAATTCAATGTGCCTTATCATACATATGCATAGATGCCAATTTTCTAAAAGGTGTAAACCGGTGGGAACACCTGGATCCCATGCATCTTTTGATGCCAACCGGACCCTTCCCCAAAGACCCGGCCTCACGCAATGAGCTCTTGTCCCGGCAACCTAATTAGCCAAGAGTTTGGTTCGACCCTGATCAATCCTCAAATGATCCTCTATCTCTATGACCGATCAACTGAGCGTTTGCGGAGGGAGAAGTGTACCACTGGAACATATGCCAATTCTACTGTCTTTTCTTGCATATTAGTATCAATCTTGAAAAACTATTTGCATCTAAACACCCAACTTTTCACAACATAACGATTGAACTTGAGAAAATCAATCTTGCTTACTCCTCACTAAACAACTTTTGCTGCAACAACATTCCTCTAATACTCTCACTCATTCTCCATGACATCTTTGAACCCTTCTACAATTTCTTGTAAAGTTTTAACAAAAACGCCCACCGGGGCATTAAAATTAATCACGAAACCCTAATTTGTCCAATTTTATTCCTTGTAATTAAAGATTCTACACGATGGCTCGTGATGCCACTGTTGGGTTTTATGACCTAATTAACAATTAATTAACACGAGTACGCAGCGGAATTAAAGAACACATGTAGAACACATTAATTAACAAGGATAGAAGATGATTACCTTTTAGCACGAAACGATACACCGTTTAAAGGTAACCGTTAACTCCGTCTTCTATATACGCGTATGTATAATAACCACACGCAAAACCTCCAAGATCTAAAGTAAGATCTCTCTAAGCTTCCACACACAATACGTTCTTAGCAAACAATGAAGTATGCTAGTACTAGTAGTGTTTTAGCAAACGAACACCACGACACTTGAATCAAATCAACACGTGAGCAAAACCACCTTGTGGTGATACACGATCGAACAAACACACCCTTAAGGGTTGTTTGTTTTTGGCCGATCGCTAGAAGGGAGAAAACCAAACCCTTAGGGGTGTTGGTTTCGGTCGAACACAAGGAGGGAGAGAGGGGAGAGGTTTTAGGGATTTTTCACAAAACACATATCCAATAATGAACCTCAAGTCCTCCTTATATAGCCTACACAATCTTGGAGAACAAGCAAGCAAGCCCAAACCCCTTTGGGTTGTGGGTTTCGGCCGACCAAAGGGAAGAGAGGGGTAAACCCTCACTTTCCTTTTTCCCGTTTTGCATATTAGTCCTTAATGTTTAACTATTAAACATTTAACTAATATATTTATTTATCGTTTACTAAAAACACTAATTAAACATTGTTTACGTATTAACGTGTGCGTCCCCTTAGGCTCGAATAAATAATTCGGACATATATTATTTACGATGGACATATTCCAACAGCTCCCACTTGGACATGTAAATAATATAATAACATTGGTAAGCGTCTAGCAACACGCCAATGCTCCCGAAATATTCGAGTATGGTTTCACAGGGCATGAACAAATGATTTATGAATTTACAATCCCTTTGTTTCCGATACCATTGTTAAATTGGATATGGATCAATGTCATTCCATATTTAACGATTCTGTTTCTCATATATGAAGTAATCAAGATTACTGAAAATCAATGAGACATATCTACATGAGTTTTCAGGTACGGCCATACACACATCTGATTATTTCTATGAGGGGCCCAGTGGTATCTTCTTCAACAATTTGAAGGAACAAATTCTATATTGACTACAAGTGTCTAGTCATCATATGGCATAAACCATTCTGACATAGCCCTTATTAGTTACCTTATTCAGGACAACTTAAACTATATCAAGAAGGGATATCCACATATGCTAAACCTACTTGCGTCTCAAGTCTAAGGATTTATGTAAATAAAATCACGTACAAGATTCACTTGATGACGTCGATCCATAAAGTGATGTTCTTGTGGCGGGGAAATCCAATATTCATCTTATGAATATCATGTGAGTTTGGTGGACTCATCCTTAATATCTCCAATATCACCAATCACTCAGAATTGTCTTAGTTTAACAATATTCCCATATTGTTAATCGACAACGGATTAATTTAGAATAATATATTTATTATTCATGGATCTAAACATGCAAATATAGGACACAATTTATAATATAAAATAACAAAATACCAACGTATCATTATCATAAAATAAAATTGTTTTAACATCCTTTATCCAAATACTAAAACACAGATCTACATGAAACTACTAGCAGGACGAAGCCCCATGCTCCTAGCATGTTGAGTAAGCTTCCTATTTGATAAAACATTTGTAAAAGGATCAGCAAGATTGTTATCTGTGTGAACTTTAAGTATCCTTATTTCGCCCAGTTCAACACACTCGCAAACATAATGATATCTTCTATGATAGTGCCTGGCGCCTCTCTGAACCCTCGGTTCATTAGCATAATGAATTGCAGTTGAATTGTCGCAGTACATATTCAAAGGTTCATTTACCGTTGGTACTATACCAAACCCTGAGATAAACTTCATAATCCAAACAACTTCCATTTATGCTTCTTAAGCAGCTATGTAATTCAGATTATGTAGTTGGCATTTCAGTAGTACTTTACTTGGAGCTTTTCTAGTCTACTGCGCTTTCGTTAAACGTATCCTATCAGAGATTTCATATCATCTATATCATTCTCAAATCCAGCATTGCAATAGCAATCAACTCGAAGTTCTGTGCTAGGATTTCCACCATAAACCAAGAACATATCTTTAGTATTTCTTAAATACTTAAGAATGTTTTTCACAGCATTCTAGTGAAGTTCACCTGGATTCTATTGAAATCGGCTTGTTAAATTTTGTGCGAACGCAACATTAGGTCTAATGCATCTTACAGCATACATAATGGAACCCACAGCCGAAGCATAAGGTAAATTTTGCATGCGCTTCACCTCTTCAGGTGTTGAAGCACCTTGTGTTTTGTTCAAGTCAAGTCTTTCTTGCATGGGGATATGACCACGTTTAGAATTATCCATTCTATATCTCTTTAAGATCTTATCCATGTAAGCATTTTGACTAAGTCCAATTAATCGCTTTGACCTATCTTTGTTGATTTTGATTCCAAGAATAAATGTTGCTTCCCCCAAATCCTTCATAGCAAAACACTTTCCAAGATAATCTTTTACACTTTGTAAACTTGTAATGTGATTTCCCATGATTATTATGTCATCAACATATAAGATGAGGAATGTAACATTACTCCCACTAGCCTTTTGATATACACATGGCTCATCAAGATTTTGATCAAAACCAAACCTTTTGATTTCCTCATCAAATCTTTTATTCCAGCTTTTTTATGCTTGCTTAAGACCATAAATTGATCTTTGAAGCTTGCATACTTTTCTGGAATGTTTAGGATCAACAAAACCTTCAGGTTGTACCATATAGATGTCTTCATCAAGATAACCATTTAGAAAGATTGTTTTGACATCCATTTGCCATATCTCATAATCATAGAATGTAACAATCCGTATTTTTGATCAATATACGACGCTATTAAATTCACTATTTATTTTTTTTCTCGTACGCGTTCGCTTTTAATTTTAATCGATACGTTAAGTCGCGTGAACTAAAACTCAACAATCAACGTAAACGGGCACCAAACAAATTAAAGTTTACAAATAACAGCTTTATAGACTGTACAACTAGCCATCCATCTCAGTACTTTTCCTTAAAAGCCACTTACTATCCAATAGTCTTCCTCACCACAAGGAATGAAAATACTACCAGGACCCCATACCATATTGTCCATCATGGAGTTGTATTCTCCGGCATTCATAAGCATCGATCCATCTTATTAGATTTTGAGTCTAACATTTCAGGCTTATAATAGCTAGTGGTTCATTAAGATCCCCTAACTATGTATCCTCCATTATATATATTAAGACATAAGGGGTTTTGGCAAACTCGGCGTGTCCTTTCGGACCCTACTAATCGGAATCTCATTCCCTAGTGGTGGTTGTGTGGTTCAAAACTTCTCACCTCTTTAGGAATCTATTTGCGATGTTTCTTCAAGAAGGTGTTTATCTTTCTTTCACTTGAATTTCTCAAGATCTCTACCAGCCCTCTCCACTAATTATTTGATTTATCGAGACATTTCTTAAACAAATCCAGCATACCTTGCAACAACAATTTTATTGTTTCAAGGCGGGATAGTTAAAATAGTGAACCCATCGTATTCCTTTTGTCCCAAGGTGTTTTGAGTTCGCGGACACGTCCGTGAATAAAAGGGGAAAGGTAGAGGAACTCCCTCTCTTTCCTTTTTACTAATTTTTCTCAACATGAGTAATAAGAGTAATTCAGTCATGGTAGTGCGGGTATGAGATCCCATTAACCTTTACATTACTCAATTGTTTTATTGTTTATTAACTTTTAATCGGATTTCTAAAACTATTTAAACAGTCGTTTAGCCGTATTAACGGTGTAGTCCCCTTAGGCTTCAATAAATAATTCGGACATATATTTATTTACTATGGACATATTCTAACACTTCTATCATCTTCTTCATTGTTTGTTTGAGCGAAAACATAATTCTGCTTTGTGGCATAGTGGTTTATTGCTTGCGGCTTCCTCCTTTGAGTGACGTTTTATTTTATCTACGTCGGTTGCTTATATTAACCTTTAGGTTAAATGAGCGACAATTTATCAACCAACTATTTTTTCGAAAAGCTACAAATTGTCTCGTCTACATAACGTCGAAAAGCCTACTTAATCTTTTAGGCATATTCTTAGTTTTTTAGTTGAAGACGGAAGAATAATGTTATTCGCACAAGCATAGTGTTTTGCTGCTTGTGGCATCCTCCTTTGTGTGTTTAACAATGCTTTAAGGTAGGAGCGCAAATTTTTTTGAGTCCAACTATTTTTTGAAAAATATCAATGATCTCCGCATTATACAACAAAAGAATAGAAAGAATAAAAGATAAGTTTTGTTGATTGATGGCTTGCAATTTCAACTAGATGGTTTGGTGAGAGTTGACGATGGTGATGGTTGAGAGAGGGTTGATCAGATTAATTTCAACATGGCGGTCCTCATTTTTTTAGAGAGAGCCCAAGCATACGAGACACTTGATTTATTGAATATGAAAACTAATAAGAGAATAGGAAAATGTACGATTGGGATCCCTCTGAATCATCGGTAAGTTGCCGATGACCAGAGGACATCTATTTTGTGATAAAGGGTTATTGTTTTTGAGGATCTACAATGGCGTCTGATACCATATAAGAATGGTGAAACTTTGTGTGTCTTATTCCATTAATCATAGATTGTAATTTATAGGAGTACAAGGATAAATAGATAGACACTAATTAATGGATAGACACAAATCAATGACTAGATGATTACTAATTGATTGACTAATCAACATGATAACTAATTATTGATTGGATAATGTTAATCTGCCATGCCCGTCCGAGGTATTGTATTATTGATATGTATTTATAGGGTTACATGGAACATACTAGAAATCATAAAACCCTAATGGTCCCAACCCACATTCGGGCTTGGGCCGTTATATCCTTTAATACTCCCCCGCAATTCGAACGGCGAAATCGCAAAAGCTCGGATTGAATGAGAAAACTAAATAAACATTAAACAATAAAAGTTTTGTTGATGAAGACATTTGACAACAACCGAAGACAAATCTTCATCTACAGCAGCAAAAGCAAAACAAAGTGGCAGCAAAGCAATAGTAGTAAAGCAAATAATAAATTTTGATGATGACATCCGACAGCAAGCGAAGTTTAATCTTCATCATTGCAACAATTGCAAAAAGAAAAGAAACAAAAATAAAGCAAAGCATAGACATTTTTAAAAAAATGATAAAAGGTGGCGGCTAGGGTTTGATGGGGGGGGCATAAAGAGGCGGCTCAACTTAGCCACCTAGGTCTGAGGATCAGACCCGCTCCGATACCATGTAAGAATGATGAAATTTTATGTGTCTTATTCCATTAATCATAGATTGCAATTTATAGGGGTACAATGATAAATTGATAGACACTAATTAATGGATAGACATAAATCAATGACTAGATGATTACTAATTGATTGACCAATCAATATGACAACTAATTATTGATTGGATAATGTTAATCTGCCATGTTAACAGGTTTGTGAAACATAGGAGAATGTTTTAGATACTATGAAAGAGAATTTGTAAGGTTAGCTTGTTGGCATAGGTGAATTCTTGGTCGTTACCATTATGTGTAGGATGTTTGTAACGTTCATGGTTGTGGCTTCCTTATCGATGTAACCACTTCCGGAGGTTTTCTTACCGTGTTTATGTTTTATTACCATATAACTTTATATATACCAACTCGATTATGCAATTAGCAACTCAATTCTATCTCTCTGAATAAATCGTTGCAAAAACCGATTTTTGTTCATCTTTTGTTAGGTAATATCGTCTGCTTTTTTCTTGATAATGTGTATACAAAAAAGCATTTTTACATGCATGCATGCATTGTAATGTGTACAAAAAGTTTGTTTTTTCGGAAAACTCAAATAATATCGCTCAAATCTTGACGTAACAAGATTAAGATACAAGCGCATTCAACTTGTACTAGAATAGAATTAGTGTGGGGGTAAAACTTTTCCGATATTCAACTATTCGCAAACTCCACATGACATATATATTTAACGTCTCATATACAACTTTTAAGTGACAATATATGTTCTACGGCTTGTTTTATCTACAATAATAATTTGTATCGCAATCCTATATTACCGAATCAAAGCATTGGTGAGTAAGAAAATACCTTTCAAACACGTAGCTTGTGGAGTGGGAGTGGAAATGAATTAATTTTCAAGAGTGGGATTGATTATTGTTAGTATTAGTGTCGAGTCTAGTTAATACGATAAGTAGAAGGTAGCTAAGTGTCTTTTTTGATATAGCTTTGTATTAGGAATGTGTTTGTGCTGGTTTAGGTTGAGCCCATAGGGTTTTTCTATCCCACGATGGAAGTTAAGACCCCCTCACCCTATAAAAGGAGGTGAGGGGGTGATGGACAAAACACGCATTCTTCTATTCTTTCTTTGTAACCGATTCGAGGTCTTAATGAACTTAAATCGTTTGGTTAAACTTTGTGGTATTCTTGTTTGTCTTGTTTCTTCGTTCTTTAACGGGTACGTTTAAAGGTCGCAGCTTATGCTCGGTACATACCGCGATCTAGCGTTCCGCGATCAAGCTTCGGTTTGTTGTCGTTATTGTCCAACAAGTGGTATCAAGAGCCGCGGGGATTGTGGTCTTGAAGTTCGAGGGCTGGTTCGTGAGTTCGAGAAGAAAAACGGTTTCAGGTTTCAAATCGTTTTTGGAGTTGTCGGTGGCTAGACAGAGAAGACGAAGGATACAATGACGTGATTGGTTGGTTTCTTTTTCACAAACAAAAGAAGTGTTGATCACGTGGGTATAAAGAATACGACAAAGAACAGTTGGCGCCTCTGATTGGTTAAAAGGAAAAAGGTAACAGGGGTATATTTGTTTACTCAAAGTCAAAAGATTTGGTCTATTTTTTACTATAACTTTTGTAGCATTCCTGTCTAAATAAGACAAAAAGGAAGGACTTGTTGCGTTTTTTTTGTGGAACAATTTTTTTTATAATCAATCAATTTGGTTTATAATTTATCAATTGGTTATATGTTCGTTATCGAGGTTTAGGGTTTCTAATTAAATCGATTTGCAAGAAAGTATTTTTTAGCAACAAGGGTTAAAAGAATATGTTGTTGATAGCGAAGTTTGACGTCGAAAAATTCGACGGGTCTAATAACATCGGGCTGTGGCTTGTGAAGATGCGGTGTCTATTAATTCAACATAGTTGGGAGGCTGCGTTAGATCCATTCCCGGGAACCATGACGGACGCTGATAAAACTACGGCATTGAAGACGGATGTCTACAAGAAAGCACACAGTGCCTTACTCTTGTGCTTGGATAACTAGGTGTTGAGGGAAGTAAACAAAGAAGATTCCGCTGTGGGTGTTTGGTTAAAGTTGGAAACTTTGTGTATACAAGTCATTTAGCACAAATAATTGAACTTGAAGAATGAAGCTGTTCACTTCTACAATGAATTCATGTAAGAAATTAATCTGAAACATATAGATGAGTATTAACGAAGTTAATAATCGGTGACTGTCACACCTAGCCGTTGAATATTGATGAGAGGGGGGGGCAAAGATAGACACTCATGTTACTTAATACTATACGCATTACCATCTCATATTCTAACTTTGTGTAGACATTGCTTAATGGAAGAGGGTGGACTCACTTTGGAAGATGTCTTGTCTAGCCTCAATACACGGGAGTTGAAAAAGAGGACAGATGCAAAGGATGATGGTGATGGGTTATATGTAAGGAGAAGGTCGGATCATCACGGTAATCAAGGACGTGGTAGTTCGCGATCAAAGTCGAAAGAGGTAAAAGGAACTTATAAAATTGAAGGTGGTTAACAATATGTCTAATTCTGAGGATCACCAAAAGAAAGACTGTCAAAAAGACCAATAAGAAATAAACTGGCTTTGTCAAGAAGAAATGCGAGACATGTTTCTAGTATGCTTCTTGGGATATAAAAAGACAAGGGTGACTGTTATGATAGCGGAGAGATGAGGAGAGGTTTCTTAGAGTGGATCATGGACAATGGTGGCATCTTTTCAACATGACACCTAGGATGGGACTTCTAGTTTAACTTAAGGAGTTCATAGCGATAACCGGTTTTGCTCAGTGATAAAGAGCATGTACCCTCAAGGGACTAGGGAAGCAGTGCAGTACAAATAAAGATGGTTTAAGTTTTATGCTTGAGAATGTTCGTTACATTCCTGAGTTGAAGAGAAATTTGATATCTTTAGCCACTCTGGATCGAGATGGCTAAACCATGAAGTTGCAGAATGGAAGAGTAAAGGTGATCAAGGGTTCTTTGATGGTTTTGTCAGGAAAATGAAGGAAATGGGTGTACACCATGGATGGCATGGGCTGAACTGGTGAAAGCCGTGTGGTATACAAGCAAAAGGAAGTCTTCCATAGTGTAGCATCAACGTGTGGGTACTCTTTAATGAACGGCATGCAGAACTCGGACAAACGAGAGGTGCCTTGGGAATAAAAGTCTAGGTAAGCTCGAATTCTGTGAAAATTGTGTTCTTGGAAAATCGACCAGGGTGAGTTTTGGTCAAGGTCGGCACACAACAAAGGGAGTTATAGACTGTGTCCATACGGATCTCTGGGTTCCTTCTCGGGTGGAATAGATGAGTAGTTGCCGGTACTTCTTATCGATTATTGATGTTCAGCAAGTTTAAGGAGTGGAAGCAGTTGGTGGAAAACCAGGTAGAAAACTGAAGAAACTACGAATGGATAACGGTTTGGAGTTTAATAATCAGGAATTTAATAACTTGTGCAAGGAGAGCGGGATAGAAAGACATTTGACACTTGCAGGAAATCCATAACAGAATGGTCTAGCTGAACGAATGAACATGACGCTCTTGAACAAGGTTAGGTGTTTACTGATTCAATCTAGTTTGCCAGATTCGTTCTAGGCAGAAGCAACGGTGACAACAGTATATCTGATCAATAGGTCTCCATCTACAGCACTGGAGAAGAATACACCTATGGATTTATGGTCAGGGCATCCGGCAAAGTACGAGATGTTGAGGATATTTGGTTGCGTTGCTTATTCACACGTGAATCAGGGGAGGCTCAAGCCTAGAGCTATAAAATGCATATTCCTGGGGTATCCTAATGGTGTGAAGGGATACAGATTATGGAGGTTAGATGATGCCAAACCAAAGATAATCATAAGCAGGGATGTGGTGTTTAATTAGAGCCTTATGTATAAGGATACTCTCAAGGGTGCTGGTACTGCAGATTTTTGGGAAGGAAGTTAAGTTTGAGGTGGAACTTCAAGGCGGTAGGGTCGAATCAACTGTGGATCCTCATACTAGGGAAAATCTAGGGAATAAAGATGAGGAACAAGATGAAGGGCCTCAACAACAGAATCTGGATAATTATGTTCTGGTTCGTGATAGAGCAAAGAGAACAACTACTATACCTGCAACGTATAGGGATGAATGTAATGTATCATTGTCTAGACCATCAGGGTTGAAGGTAGATGATATGGCGGCTTATGCATTTGCTATTTCTGAGGAAGAAGATACACATGAACCAATCACATTCCAGGAGGCGATTAATTCATCTGAAAAAGATGAGTCGGTTTGTGCTATGGAGGAAGAAATGAGTTCTTTAAAGAAAAATCATTTTTGGGAGCTGGCCGATCAACCACCTGGTCAGAAGCTGATAAGCTGCAAGTGGTTGTATAAGATTAAAGAAGGGATTGAAGGCGTTCAGAAACCAAGGTACAAAGCAAGGCTGGTAGCTCGAGGATTTACACAGCGAGTAGGGATTGACTACAATGAGGTATTTTCACCTGTGGTTCGACATACATCTATTAGGGTGATTCTCTCATTGACTGCTTGTGAAGATTACTAGTTGGAACAACTTGATGTGAAGACGACGTTTTTGTATGGTAATCTTAATGAAACCATTTATATAAGGCAGCCACCTGGTTTTGAAGAAGCAACGGGCAACAAGGTATGTTTGTTAAAGAAATCTCTTTATGGTCTTAAGCAGTCCTCAAGGCAGTGGTACAAACGGTTTGATGTGTATATGATCAGCAATGGGTTCAGCCGCAACAGCTATGATAGTTGCGTTTACTTCAAGGAGTTTGCACTAGGTATGTACATATATCTATTGCTGTATGTAGATGATATGTTGATTGCTTGCAAAAGCAAGTCTGAGATCGAATATACCAAGGGACTACTGTGAAAAGAGTTTGATATGAAAAAACTAGGTCAGCTAGGAAGATACTTGGTATGGAGATTGTTAGGGATAGGGGTAGCCGAACCCTGAAGGTGTCTCAGTCGGGATATGTGGAGAAAATTCTGAATAACTACAGAGTGGATAATGGCAAGTCGGTCTCTGTGCCATTGGGAGCACACTTCAAGGTATCTTTAAAGGATTGTCCGTCGAGTGACTGGGATGTGGAAAGAATGAATAACGTCCCATATGCGAATGCTGTAGGTAGTTTAATGTACTTGATGATGTGCACTAGACCGGATATTGCGTATGCTGTTAGCATTGTGAGCAGGTATTTGGCGAATCCAGGTAAAAACCACTGGGAGGCAGTGAAGTGGATTTTGAAGTACTTGAAGGGCACTGTTGATGTAGGTCTAGTGTATGGTAGAGATCAAGGGAAGCACGTGGATGTTGACGGTTTCATGGATGCAGATTATCATAAAGACCCTGACAAGGGTAGGTCGATAACCGGGTACGTGTTTATGGTGTATGGCTATGTTGTGAGTTGGAAAGCAACTCTGCAGCATGCTGTTGCATTATCTACTACAGAGGCGGAGTATATGGCGCTTACGGAAGCTGTTAAAGAAAGCATTTAGCTTAAACGACTACTAATCGAGCTGGGAGTAAACCTAAGGTCAGTGGTTGTGAATTGTGATAATCAAAGTGCAATTCATCTCCCTAGAAATGCAATGTTTCATGAGAGGACGAAGCATATCAATGTGAGGTATCACTTCATCAGAGAGATCGTAGAATCTAAAGAGATTAAAGTGGCGAAGATAGGCACGAAGGATAATGCAGCTGACGCATTTCCAAAGGTGGTTCCATGTCCGAAGTTCAAGTATTGCATGGAGATACTTGGTGTCAGAATTAACTAGTCTAGTCACTAAGGTGTAAATTGTTAGTATTTGTGTCGAGTCTAGTTAATACGATAAGTAGAAGGTAGCTAAGTGTCTTTTTTGATATAGCTTTGTATTAGGAATGTGTTTGTGCCGGTTTAGGTTGGGCCTAGGGTTTTCTAGCCCACGTATGGTATGTTAACCGACCCCCTCACCCTATAAAAGGAGGTGAGGGGGTGATGGACAGAACACGCATTCTTCTATTCTTTCTTTGTAACCGATTCGAGGTGTTAATGAACTTAAATCGTTCGGTTAAACTTTGTGGTATTCTTGTTTTTCTTGTTTCTTCGTTCTTCAACGGGTACGTTTGAAGGTCGCAGCTTGTGCTCGGTACATACCGCGATCGAGCTTCGGTTTGTTGTCGTTATTGTCCAACAGTTATAATGGTACATATTCTTCAAAAATTTGAAGCAAAATATCTATAAAGACATCCTAATCATCAGTATTTAAGTTAAAATTGTACTATTGTGATTAGTTTCTTTGTGGTATCGCGAAGTACTGTGCGCTCTTGCACCACCACTGTTTTGGATTATTCTTCTATTACTTTGCGGGCCATTTCTTGTCTTGGATCGCACTTTTTATCTTCCATTTCTTCCGTTAGGCTAGACAAAATAGATAGAAACAAAACCACAATCCATTTAAATTTAATGAAACTTAGGAACAACACAAACAATAAAATTCATAAATATACGACTTATAATTTTCCGTATGATCATGCATGCATAAAGTAATTAAACAATAAAAATGCAAAAAAGAATTTAAAGAATCACGATTACTGTGAACTAAACTTTCTATAGTAAATAAAGTCTAACATGTACAGGTATCCAAATATAAACTGCATGCACACAACTATTTGACTTAAAATTAACAAGATTATCTAGAACAACATGTTAAACAGATGGGGGCAGCGAGAATGTCAATTGCATTGCATGTTGATCGAGGTTTTGCAGCCACTCTTTCAATATACGTTCCATAATTTGTGAGTTTGTTTATATACAAAAGTTTTGTACAAATTAATGTCTTTGTCAAAAACTAACATGCGAGATACTACAATAATTAGGAATACTTTCATTAGTGAAAAACTATAGCCAAAAGTAAAGTATACCATGTATCCATTTAATGAAGAAAGCCTACACACTATCCAACGACTAACACAAACAACATTCCATTATTGGCAACTTTGTGAACCCATAGGGCTGGATTTCTTGGGTTTCAGTGGGGTTGACCTACCAAAATCTATATTCTATGGTGAGAACCAAATTGACTCGAACATTCAGAGTGACATGACTTACACCGGCCTCTAAGTTTTACCCCCACACTAATTCTATTCTAATAGAAGTTGTATTGTTAATCTTGTTTCGTTAAGATTGGAATTCTACATACTAGTTAACTAGGAGTACACAACGAAATGGATCTAGCTTGATGTTATAAATTAACACATAAATATATAAATAATTTACTAACCTTTGTTATTGATATTAAATCAATAAACGGGAACGAGATCTAGATCTTGAACTTAACGGTTAATTTACCGTCTTTATTGGTTGCTCACACTACACGTCACCGAGATACGTTAAGATGCTAGTGCTTCCTTCACGATCACCAACTCAACACGAACACCATGTTGTTGGTTGTTCTTTGATTAAAACCAATCGAAAATCACTAGGGATTAATAACTGCCGATTGCTTTAATCAATAAAAAGGAAGAGGCATGAATAATTTATCATGCAAATAACTTTACTTGCATACATATGCATGTATTATCATGAAAAGGCCATGCATAGAGATTATTTGCCAATTGCTATCCATGCAGCCAATCGACTAAAGAAGGAGGAGAAGAAAACAGTTTTATTTGTTTTAGGGTATTATGTATGTGTCGTGTCTTCAGAATGGGATGGCAAGGGATTGCTTTTATAGCAACTAAACTTGTCCTCCAAGTTTAGCTAGCCACCTATTCAATTTTTAGAAATCGACACTCGCCTCCCCTTCTAGTCCCTTCTGTGGCTGCCACTATAGAGGGAGTCCGAGAGATTCGTTTTTTGACATTTAAGCCCTTCTTCTTTTATTTTATTTAACATGTATTAATTTGTTTAGAGTTAATATATCCACAAAAGAACCATAGAGAACTTGTTTGAAAAACCATCAATCAAAACATGACACCTGATTTTGTTGTGGATATTTCTTTGTAGTTCTTTTGTGGATGTAGCATAATTCATTAGTTTTAACATTTAACGGTTAAACTAATTACCGTTAAAAATATTTCGTGAAACATATTAAGTACTCCCTTCGTCCTAAAATTATTGTCATCCGACAAAAAATACACAAATGCATCTATTATTGGTTTCTTTTGCTTACTTTTGGACAAAATGACAGTTTTACCCTTAGCTAATTAATTAAAAAATCTTCTTTAATGTTTGTAATAATAATTTCAAAAATGGTAATATAGTAAACTTGATTAAATGGATTTCACGATTGAACTTTTAAAGCTCATTATAATCTCAAATAATTCATGATCTTGGTTACTTTTTTTTAGAACGATAATTTTTCACACCCTATACCACCAATCTAACAATATATATTTCACAAATGTCTCTAGCGAGGCTTAAACTCACAACCTCAAGGTTGATGAGGAACATGCATACCACTAAACCAAAGGCTTCAAGTATCTTGATGAATTAATTTTTTTTTATGCTTTTGCATCCAAATGATTCTTTTTTTTCCGGTCTGAGAGATTCGGTTTTTGACATTTAAGCCCTTCTCCTTTTACACATCAATTTTTTCATTATAAAAAAACAGGTCATCAACAAATTATGCATCAAGCATCATCATAAATTCATCATTATCTTTATGCATCGTAAATTAGCATGCATCGACGTCAATTATGAGCGTCCAATCATCACTAGGATCATCGCTCATCGATTATGCATTGATCTTGAAGCGCAAATACATGCATCATAAATCATGGATCAATCATGCATGTTTATCATATGGTAATATGCCAACAGCCTGCATTAATTCCTTTCTTGCCATGAGTTCCCCTTTCTCTGATGAGATCCCCTTTCTTGCCATGAACCCTAATTCCTTTTTTCAAATCAATTCCAATTAAAACTTCTAATTCCTTTTCTACAAATTTAAATCCAATTAAAAATCCTAATTCCTTTTCTTTCAAATTAAATCCAATTAAAGTCTGAATAAATCAAAATCCGTCATTATGACTCCTTCATACATCAATCCCCAAATTAACTTTCTAATCTCTTCCATCCTTGGTGTTTGAAATCGTTATAACCCTTGAAATTGGGATCAATCACATATTGATTTATCTCATATCGAGCGCGTTAGGCGACTTTCTCATCCAGGGATCTTCGGGTTTAGATCTGTCTCTCGTGGTATTTTCTGATTTTGGCGATATCCCGTTTATCTTGTTTCTGGTAGAACTTCCTTCAATCCAAAGGTTTTTATTTCGTTTTTTGCTTCTTGTTCTATGGCTGGATCTTGTAGTAAGGAGGATCGGGTTCGATCCATCTCGAAATCAATCTTAATTACGAACTTTCCGGATAGCACCACCTCCTCTAAATTGTGGAAATTATGTCAATCATATGGGACTGTGGTGGATGTCTTCATTCCTAATCGGCGTTCAAAAGTAGGAAAGCGATTTGATTTTGTTTGTTTCATCAAGGTTTTTAATGTTGAAAGGCTTGTTGGGAATCTGCGTACTCTATGGATAGGCAGAATGCATTTACAGGCTAACATGGCTCGATTTGAACGACCTTCCGTCCAATCTTCGCGTGTTGCTCCTCCTTTTAGGCCGGCACATGCTGCTGCTTCGTTTGTCTCGGCTGTAAAAAGTGTGTCGGCTCCATCTATTTCTGTTTCCCCAGCCTTGGTGTTAGACGATTCTTGCGTGGTGACATGAGATCTTGATAATTTTGTTATGGGAGAAGTGAAACATTTCTCTTCGATTAATAACTTACATATTCTGCTATCAAAAGAGGGGTTTACAAATGTAAAGATTGCTTATCTTGGGGGGATGTGGGTCATGTTAGAGTTACCATCGTCAAACTCTAAAACTAAGATCCTGAAACATGTAGGAGTTGCGTCTTGGTTTAACTCTCTATCAAATGCCCAATCGGATTTTATGTCTCGTGAAAGGATCATCTGGGTTGATATTAAAGGAGTCCCTCTCCATGCGTGGACTCGTAATACTTTTATCAAAATTGGTACAAAGTGGGGCGATGTTTTGGAAATGGAAGAATGTAGAGATGACTCTTTTGCCCGTAAATGTATCTGTATTAAGACCAACCAGGAGGATAATATTCATGAAAAGTTCAAAATTATTGTAAAAGGGAAGGTTTTTGTGGTTAGAGCCAAGGAGTTGTTTGCTTGGTCTCCGAATTTCATAGAGATGACTGAGATGGATTACTATTCTGATGTTGATTCTGTTAAGGAAGTAAGAGCAAGTCAGATGGAGTCTTGTCAACAGGAAAATTTAGAGGAGGTGAGTGACAACGAAGCCATTTCTGATACTTTCTTCGGTGATAATGTTGAAAAAGATGGATTTATTGATGATTCATGCCATCCATCAATTGGAAAGGAGACCTCGGATGACCCTTTTAAGATATACGATTTACTTAACAGGCAGAATTATGATTGTAGAGTTCACAGGTTCAGCTTTATAGCATTCTGTTTCCCTCCAGGTTTTACGCCTAAAACAGGCGCCTTCCGTAGGAAGCGATCAGATTAAGCAGATGGAACATGTTCTGTCCCCTTGTAAGTCGCTTGGTTGCAACTCTCGCATCTTAGAGAATTCTCAAAAGATGGATGACCATGTATATCAGGAGCCCATTCGAAATGATCAAAATCATAGAGAGGGTGGGTCCATTTTGGAGTTACTTGAAGGGATGCTCAAGGTAGGACAAACCATGGGTTTCTCTATGGATGGAGTTCGTAACGATATGGAGAAAATCATCGGTGCACAAGGATATCAGATGGTTTTTCAATGAACTGTTTATCCTTAAACATTCAAGGCCTAGGATCTAAGGCCAAAAAAGATTGGATTAGGGAGTTAAATATCAAGAATAAGGTTTCTTTTTGCACACTTCAGGAGATAAAGATGGATAGAATCTCAGATATGGATGTCGAAAAATTCTTATGAGGTAATACCAATTTCGATTTTCTTTTATGCATGGCTATTGAAATCAAAAGGGGTATTCTTTGGGTTTGGGATCATAATAAGTTTCGTTATGAGCACCAACCTTTATCTCGGATAACTTTGTTGTTTGTTGGAAATTGGATTCCTAATCAGTGAAGCTTATGTTGATTTTTGTTTACGCCCCCAAGCTGGATTACTATAAAACGCATGTTGTGGTCTTTTTGGGATCGATTATTATCGTTGGACTGGAGGAGACCATTGTTATAGGGTGTTTTTAATGAAGTTAGGAGAAAGGAGGTGCGTTGGGGGTCTCTTTTCAACGCAAGTGGGTCGTGTGTTCATTAATTTTTATTCTCTACGCGGAGTTAATTGATCTCCAATTAGAAGGTTTCTCATTCACTTAGGCTTATCCATCGGCTTCTAAACTGAGCAAACTGGATCGCTTCCTTGCGTCTAACGGTTTTATTTCTTCCTTCCCACACATAGGCTGTTTGTCTCGATAGACTTCATCGGATCTCGCCCCTTTTACTTCGTGAGGTATTTTCTGATTTTGGCGCTATCCTGTTTTGTTTTTATCACTCTTGGTTTAGTATTCAGGGTTTTGATCATGTTGTAACTCATACATGGAGCTCCATTAGTCTTTCTGATAGTAATGGTATGATCCGATTTAAAAAGAAGTTACAAATATTAAAAAAGGAGATTCGTGTTTTTGTTGTGGATCAGAAGAAGAAGAAAGAGAGTCGGGTAAATGATCTTAAAGATAAGTTGTCTCAAATTGATAGAGTTTTGGATCAAGGAGGAGTTAGTGATGACATTCTTTTAGCTCGTACGGAATGTAAGAATGCTCTTCTTGAGTCTAAGGCTGCTGATTCACGTGATTATTTGCAGAAGGCTGAAATTCAGTAGGCAGTTGAGGGAGATGAAAACTCCAAGTTTTTTCACGGTATTGTCAATAGAAAGCGAGCAAATCTTACTGTAAAAGGCATTATGAATTTTTGGGACGGAGATTGGGGTCGATGAACCCAGTAGGGGTAAAAGTGAATTTCAATTACTTTGCTGATAGATTCAAGACCGGGTAATTGTAATGGTAAGTTTATAATTTCACCTTTCCTAATCGTCTCAGCCTAGGATTAGGTGGCTAATTTTGGAGAATCTATACTGTGATGGAAATTGCTAAGTTGTTTGGGGATGTGGTGAAAACAAATCTCCCGGGCCTAATGGGTTCACTTTTGAATTTTTCTGTAAGTTTTGGCAGGTTGTGGGTCTAAATTTTTGCACGACTGTTGAATGGTTTTTTGATCATGCTGCTTTCCCTATTGGATGCAACTCTTCATTTATAGCGCTTATTCCGAAATCCTTAGAACCAAAGTTTGTGGGTGATTTTTGGCCTATTAGTCTAATTGGCTGTGTTTATAAAGTTATCACGAAGATTCTTCAGTCACGTCTCTCGTTGGTTATCTCTGATCTCATTTCGGATGTTCAAACGGCTGTCCTTCCTAATAGACAAATTCTTGACGGGCCGTTTATTATTAATGAATTGCTTTCTCGTTGTCATCATAAAAAACAACGTGCTATGATTTTTAATGTTGATATTGCTTAGGCTTATGATTCCATTCGATGTAATTATCTGGAGGACGTTCTTTGTTCTTTTGGATTTGGTTCTAAATGACGTTCATGGATCCGTGGTTGTCTTACATCGAGCATGGCATCTATTCTTGTCAATGGGAGTCCTACTTCCGAGTTCCAATTCCACCGTGGGTTGAAGCAAGGAGATCCTTTGGCTCCCTATTTATTCATTCTCGTAATGGAATCCTTACACTTATCTTTCTCTCATGTTATTGATGCTGGCATATTTACTGGTTAAGGATTGATCTAACGACTATGATTTCTCATTTGTTCTATGCGGATGACGCGGTTTTTATAGGTGAATGGTCCCAAGAGAATCTTAATGGGATAATGCAAATGCTTCGTTGCTTTTCTTTATTGTCAGGGCTTTCAATTAACATAAAGAAAAGTCATATTCTTGGTGTAGGAATTCCTTCATCTCTTGTGAATGAAGCTGCTTCTAGGTTGGGGTGTTCGGTTATGAAGGTTCCATTTAAGTATTTGGGTATCACTGTTGGCGGCAACACTTCTTTGGTCAAGTCTTGGGATGATACGATTTATAAGCTTAAGTCGAGGTTATCCAAATGGAAACTCAAAACCCTTTCTATAGGGGGTCGCTTCACTCTTCTTAAATCGGTCCTTGGTTCTACTCCTATCTATAATATGTCTCTTTATAAGGTCCCTAAGGCGGTCCTTAACACAATGGAATCTATTAGAAGAAATTTTTTCAATGGCATCCAGGAGAATGAAAAGAAAATTGCATGGATCAAATGGACCAAGGTGCTTGCTCCAAAAAAACATGGAGGGCTAGGAGTCTCCAGTTTCTATGCTCTAAATAGGGCCCTCTTGTTCAAGTGGATGTGGCGTTTCCTTTCTCGCGACAACTCCCTTTGGTTTCGTACTATTCTCGCCATTCATGGCCCGTATGGTCAGGGTCTAGCTGCTGCCCACCCTTCGAATTGGAGCACTATCATTAAGGAAGTTGATGTGCTTAAGGCTCAAGGTATTGACTTAATTTCTCATTGTAAAATTAGAATTGGTAATGGCAGGAGCACAAGTTTTTGGAAAGATTTATGGATTGGCGATTGTCGTCTTTGCGATAAGTTTCCGCGCTTATATGCTTTGGATGTTAATAAAGAGTGCTCCGTGACGTCCAAGATGAGTGATTCTTTCACTTCTTCTTTTCGTCGTGTCATTAGAGGAGGAATTAAATCTACACAGCTTTCTGATATTATGAGTATCCTTGGATCGGTGATTTTATCAAGCAATGAAGATAGATACTTTTGGGATTTGAATGGAGATGGTGATTTTCGAGTTAAAGATGTTCGCAACCTGATTGATGAAACTTTCCTTCCGAAAGATGTTTCTCCCACGAGGTGGGTTAAGTCGATCCCGATTAAGGTTAACATTTTTGCGTGGAAGGTGTCTCTTGATCGTCTTCCCACTCGGTTCAACTTGGTTAGCAGGGGTGTGCCTGTGCCCTCGTTATCTTGTCCATCTTGTAATATTGTTCAAGAAGACCTGGGACATACTTTGTTCTCTTGTGATTTGGCGATAAGCGTGTCTCGTTTAGTTTGCAGATGGTGGAACTTGTCTTGGACCCCTCTCGATTCCTATGCTTCATGGCTGAATTGGTTCAAATCATTATGGATGTCCTCTAGTTCTAAAGGAGTTTTAGAAGGAGTTTTTTACACTGCTTGGTGGAGTAATTAAAATTTTAGAAACCTTCTGCTGTTCGCGTCAAATAAACCCCGGAAAGAAGTTCTTTTTGATGATATTGTTATGTGCTCTTTTACTTGGTGTAGTGCTAGACGTAAAAGTACTTTCTGATGGCTAGTTGGCTTCAACACCCTTATTTACTTTTTTTGTAATGTTCTAGCTTCTTGCTAGTGGTTTTCAATATATTTGCGGTTCAAAAAAAAATATAAAAAAATAAATGTCGGTCACGCATAGTAGATTATGCATCAATCATTCACCAAATATTATACATAGTCGATCATGCATCGTAAATTATGCATTGAGCATGCATCGATCATCATTGTCGTCGTCATCATCATTAATCATATCGTGATAATCAGATTCAATCTCAAGATGAACATGACGAACGAGAATAAAAAATAAGATTGAAATAATAGGTTGCGATGAGATGAGACTGGTGTAAGAAACAATAATAAAAATAGTGGAAAAAAATGTGTTGTACGATTACAACAACAAGCCTGAAGTTCGATCGTGGAATGCTAGATCGCGAGTTGTATCGGGCACAAGTAGCAAACACGAGAGACTACAAATAACCGACAACTATATGCACATGTTATACCCTCAAACACCCCTTTATTAAAACCCTAATAAAGCTTACAATTTGAGGAAGAAGAATGAATAACTAGCATCCCCCTAATCCCTATTTATAAAGATGAAGGGGTAGAAAACTTTCTGTGGAAACCAATAAGATCTCCTTAGATCGTTGTAGCTCAGGTTGTTTAGACCTTATCTAGGATAAATTAATAACAAAGGCGGAATATTCAATACATAGAATCATTGTTATTAACACAAGGTTTTACCAAACATTCTCCACAGCCCCAATATTATTTGATCAAGATAATACGGTTACATCAATGAACTGTAACAGGGATCAAAGATCCTTGAGGCTACACCTCCACTATACTAGACGTCTACATTGATCCAGTGTACACACACACACTTTTCTGGATCCATAAAACAATATGCCTAGACCTCCTTTTATAGCATAAGGAGTCAAGGCTTTACATGGAAACTAATAAAAGATATTAATGATGAAATATTTATTTTGACCAAATTAAATATACATCTTTGACCAAATCTTCATTTTGACCAAATTAAATATTCATCTTTGACCAAATCTTCATTTTGACCAAATTAAATATTCATCTTTATCTCTTCATCATTATCTCTTTTTGACCAATTCTTTATTTTCTTCTACATCTTGTAGAATCCCACAATGACGACTTTGGTCCTTTTGTTTCCATCTTGTTTCATTCGTGTTTTGTCTTATCAACTCAAATATAATTCCCAACACTTTCCTAAATCAAATAGGAAACATCCTTGCCTTGCAAGGCAAGCTTAACTAATCCTAGTTATAATCTATTCCTAATCTAAATTACAATGTACACTTAACCCCCTAACCTATATTTAAATTTACTCCTAATATATAACAAAATGATTTCATGAAATATCTTTTAGAAAACCTGCTTGGAATTCCCATGATATTCGCAGGGAAAAACTTCATCCCATGAATCTTCTACATTGTTATCGTTGGAATCATCCTCATCATCATCGTCTTCAATATCAACATCATCTTCCTTTTTTTGTTTTAATTCGAGTGACAACTCAACATCATTTTTGTTGGTCCCAAACTTACGGATCTATGATTCGATATACCAAAAGTTGTGAAATAATCTCAATTTCATTAATCTGTCTTCATAAAATATTGTTTACATTTGTGTTCTATTTATACAACATGAAAAGTCATGAATCAAAAGGGTCGTGATGGTTCGTTTAAGTCAACAGACATGTTGCTTCATTTGTAACTGCCAAAAAGCAGTTTTTTAACTACCTATAACTGTTTTTTTATAATTGTTTTTAACTAACTATGTTTCCAGCAATTGGGATTAACCCAACATTCTCCTCCTTAATCACAATTGTTTTGTCGTAGATCTTTAAGTCTTTTGTAGTCGTCTCACATAACTCTATTTGTCTTCGTTCTTACTTCCTTTAACACTCATTGTAACATTGATCAATTTTTGAAATTTTCTGCACTCCCTGCTGTTTTCTGTTCTCTCTGTGATCTCTGCACTCCCTGTGGTTTCTACACTCACTCACTGTAGTTTCTACACTCTCTGCGGTTTCTACACTCTCTGCGATTTCTGTACTCTCTGCGATACTCTCGTTGTTTCATTTATTTTCAGTTATAGTCGCCATAAGCAATGTTGGCTCTAAGTCTTCTTCAACAAGATTGGACTCTCCTTTGATTTGATTCTTGCGTTTATTTGGACATTCATAGGCATAGTGTCCAAGTTTGTGACATCGGTAACATGTGACTTGAGATTTGTCTCTTGTATCTTCTTCAAAAGACGCTCGTTCTTCCCTTTTATAATTGTTCTTGTCTTGTTCTCGGCCTCGAGACTGGTTAAATCTTCCACGTTCTCTAAAAGGTTTTCTTTGGCCTTCATGTCGTGTGAACATCAAACTCTCTTGACTGTCCACTGGTATTTTCTTCTTACTTTTAATTCTTTCTTCAAATGTCTTCAATCTTCCGATTGCTTCGTCTACTGACATCTCGTCTAAATCTGAGTATTGTTCAATGGATGCAACAATCTGAAGGAATTTGTCGGGTACGGCATTTAATAATTTTCGTACGACAACAGAATCTTCAATTGTGTGCCCTAGACTGGCGGCTTTGTTTACGAGTGTTGTTAATTTTTTGGTAAAGGTGTCGATTGTCTCGTCTTCCTTCATATGTAACTTCTCAAAATCGGATTTGAGTGTTTGTAGTCTTGCTTGTTGAACTCTTTCTTCACCAATATGTCTAGTTTTCAAAGCATCCCATATAGCTTTCGCGGTTTTGTGTTTTGTAATTTGAAGCAATTGTTCTTCTGGTAAGGCTTGGTAAATGAATGCGATAGCAGTTTTGTCTTTTTTGTTATCTGCTTGGGTTTTTTCATTTGGTTCTATCATTTCCCATAAACCATTCGCTTCGAGAATGATTTGCATTCGAATTGCCCAAGTTGTGTAGTTTGCCCCTTTCAACATAGGGCATTGAAAATGGGTTGTTGACCCAATTTCGTTTATTTTAGATGTATTATCTTTTCCAGACATTTAAAAATTG
The DNA here is from genome assembly GCA_026074375.1 of Tanacetum coccineum. Lineage (NCBI taxonomy): Eukaryota > Viridiplantae > Streptophyta > Magnoliopsida > Asterales > Asteraceae > Tanacetum > Tanacetum coccineum. The sequence goes on along the minus strand of BQNB010032461.1, from coordinate 6,022 downwards.
ATTATTTGAATCTGATATAATATGCTTATAAATCTTCTGAAACTTTGTTAAAAGCTTTATAATTCTAAAAAAAAACCTTAATGATGTAAATCTTAAAATCTTTTAAACCTTTAAAACTTTATAAAAGCTTAAAGTTTAGAAACCTTAATCCTTAAAAAACTCTCAAACTTTATATATTACTTATCATAAGCCAAATAAGTAAAATCTTAAAAAAAACATTTCTTGTCATAAACCAAATAAGAAGTCTTGAAATTTTTAACCGAATAACCTAAGGTTAATTACTCCTTAAAAATTATTCTATCGATATAGTAAGTAGTGTATTCACTAGGTTACTATATTTCTATCTTCGGGTTTTAGGCAAAGTTACAAACTTAATATCTAAGAGGTAACTTATGTAAAAGCCTAAAACTAAAATAAAAGTCTGATTATAAAAAAAATGGAAGTGGAGGGGTGATTTGTAATATTGAAACCTGGTAGGGTTTTATAACCTTGCGCCCTTCTTTTTATGTTATAATTTCTATGCCTCTTTTTCCTTTAGATGGAGATGCGTCTCTTCTTGAGACTTGTTGGTTTCCTTCTTCTTCTTTCTTTGTGGTGGTTATTTCGCCGTTTAAGATGGCCGGTTTAACCGTTCTTCTTCTCCACTATTACGTTCTGAACCACTGATTCCCTTGATTTGTTGTGCGAAATTAGGGTTTCGCAAAAAATTTGGGGATCTCCAAGATTCGTCCAATATTTGGGTGTTTTGTTGATAATCGTGAATCAATTGATGATTCTATTGAGGGCTCGATTATTGATTCTTCAAAAAGGTGTGTTCTTTCCTTTTTTGATGATTCTGATTTATGCCCCTGATGATGACTTATGTTATCCTCTCGATTGTGGTTTTCTGTTTTCGAATCTTATTTTTCGGATTTGATGTTCTTGAGTAAAAAAAACTAAAACTTTTGCAAAAAAAATGTGAAGCCCTTTTGTGTTGCCGGTTGATTCAATCACTGGGTGGCATAAAAGTTGGATTCCTTTTTTATTCGAGTGTTTGATAAAACACGCGAGTATGATCTCTGATTGTTGTGTTCAATCGAATTTTTTTGCGAAGTTTTGCCAAAAACGAAATGGTTTTTTTATTGATTCGAAACAGGAAAAAAATGGTATATGATGATTTTGGTTTATCCAAACCTGCTCTGATGCCAAATGTTGGTCCCAAACTTACGGATCTATGATTCGATATACCAAAAGTTATGAAATAATCTCAATTTCATTAATCTGTCATCATAAAATGTTGTTTACATTTGTGTTCTATTTATACAACATGAAAAGTCACGAATCAAAAGGGTCGTGATGGTTCGTTTAAGTCAACAGACATGTTGCTTCATTCGTAACTGCCAAAAAGCAGTTTTTTAACTACCTATAACTGTTTTTTTATAAATGTTTTTAACTAACTATGTTTCCAGCAATTGGGATTAACCTAACAATTTTTAATGGTGGTTCACGCATTAAACGTAGGACTAGTCACGACCCGAAAACTAGACCAAATCAAAAACGGATTTGGTCTAAAACTCCAGACCGAGGACCTAACCGAACAATCTGATTCATCGGCCCTGTCCGGTCCACTAAAGCGTAATAGCTGGTTGTTCATAAGACCGAACCAGACAATACGGAAAATGAGGAAATAGGTGGACCGATGATCGGATCGAAATATCGGTTCGGTTGGTCCGCGTTCTATAATACTCAACCCTAGTTAAAATTGATGTTCACGCGTGGTATTCAACCAACTACGGGCACTAAACTAAGCACTAAACTTATCAACCATGATGTTTATGTTACTCAACTTTTACTAATTTATGTGTTCAGATCACTTGATTTAACACTAACTTTTTGTAAAGGATGTTAATTTTTATAAGTTTCTGTAACTTAAGTGAACAAAAAACTTAAAGTTTGGTAACCTACCTCCATGCATATTGCTATTAATATGATTAAAAGGAAAGGAGTGTAAAGTTTAGGCTTTTTAGAGATGTTATGATCGTTTTATTCGTGAAACCGAGTCATCGAGACATTATTTTGATAAGTTTCAGGAAGAGTTAAGAAAGATTGCTAAAGGGAAGAAGCCACATAAAACAGCCTATGCAAGGTTGTTGTATAAAGCTGATCATGCCTTGGCGGAGGTAAATTGATCGTACTTTGAAATTTTGTTTAGAAATGGTTGTTATATTTTGTTGCTTAGAGTGGTGGTTTTTGATATATAGAATCAATATAAGTCCACCAAGCTTAAAGATCTGTGTCGATCATTGCACGGACTATTGTTAATCATGATTCCAAATATAAAGGATACCTGTATGTCTGCATACAACCAAAAAAAGAGACAATAGTATTCTATGTGTAACTTCGTATAAAAATAAACATAGCTACCTTATAACAACTATGATCAGTGTATGCACATTAACATGTATCAATATAAAACATGCATGTAAACTGGTAATATCCATGCGTCATAAAGATGCATATTGCTTGACGAGGATAGTCAACTAATATTAGGGTTTGAGGTTAAAATTGTTCTGAATATACGGTTATTAAAGGATATCTTGATATATTTTTTTAAACTAAAAGAGATCAAAATGGTTTTTTTAGAAGATATCATTATTGTTTTTTTATGGTATAACACAATTGGTGGCTTGGCTCAGTTGGTTAAGATCGTTGCATGTTAACAATAGGTCATGAGTTCAAACCTTGTCAATGCCTATATTTTTGAAAAAAATCCGAATCCGAAATTTATTGTCATGGGTGTGCCATGTCATCATTGAGGTGGCGTCCAGTCACTAAATCATATTTATACACTCATAGTTAGCCCCATATATATGTTATAAGAGATATAGAGTCCTTGTTAGACGTATGGATGAGAGTTGTGATTAGATCTTACGGTTATGCTAATTGAAATTTTGTAAAAAAATATTTGACTAACCGACTATATATAACAGTTTTATAGAAACTGTTTTTTCTTAAGAAAAGTCCTTTGAATTTTCGATTTGTGCCAACTTAACTTTGAAGAATTAAGACTTATTTTGTAGTTGTAGTAAAATTACAATAAGACAAAGTATCGACATATCGTTGTTAGTTTATAAAATATTACAGTAGTACGGTACTTAAGCGTTGTGACAACGGTTACAAAGTACTAGTAACTAAAATTATAAATTATTTATATATTAATACATTTTACTAAAGAGCGGTACGCTCTTGGTAAATGTTCCCCCAATGCACGTTTTTCATGGCCGGTATTTACTTTTTTGCCACCCTCCCACTATCACCGATACGCGTTTTCCAATGGTTGGTATTTACCGTATTGGCCTTTCTCCCACTTCCGGCGATACTTACTATGTTTTTTTGCCCCTCTCCCACTTCGGGCGATATTTACTATGTGTTCGTCTTCGGTATTTAAGTGTTTCTCTCATTTTTGTTCTGTCTCTCTCTCTCTCTAGGTCATTCTTTGTCTCTTATTTTTATCTTCTATTTGGCGTTGGTTGTTCTTTTGGTTTGGGTTTTGTGGCTGACATCTATTCATATGATTGTTGGTTTATTTGGGATTCATATGATTATTGGTTTGGTTGGGGTTTCCACGCTGACATCTATTCAAATTACTGGTAAGATCTTTGTTTTCTTTTCTATTTAGGGTTTATGTTCGATGTTAGTTTGTGTTTAATGTCTGGGGTATGGATTTGTGGAGTGTTTAAGTTTGAGGTAGTTTATAGAGAGCTATTGAAAGTGAGTTTTTGTCGGAATTACAAATGCATTTATTTACATTTTTCCGGAATAGTTGAAAAAAAGTGACCAAGTTATAGTGGTGTTTGTGGTGTGCCCTTTGGAATGATTGTTTGCTGATATCGGTTTTCTGTGGGGTTTGTTTTTGCAGTAAACGGTAAGTTGTTTTGGATGTTCTTTGTGGGTAATAGCGGCCCGTGCCTTGGCGGGGTATCTTGAATTCGTGTTTGCAGCCATGGCATTGTTAAGTGACCCGTATCTTGGTAGGGTATCACGAGTTTTTGTTTGCAGTCGTTGCGGGTCGCTGTTGCCTTTAGGCGATGAAGATGCTGCCATTGATGTGCTTATTGTGATTTTCAGACATAATAATTTGGTGGTTGACCTTGATGGGTGAAAGAGGCTTATTTTTTTGCGTGGCATCACGGGAGCGTGGTTGCAGCCACTATGGGTCAATCACCTGTTTGTTCCTGTTTACAAGCGCGTTTCTGAGTCATTATGTTGTTGCTTTTGTTTATGGGCAACGTGTGCTGTGGAAGAGGTGCAGTTTTCATGTAACAGTCGGTCGCCCCTCCTGCTGTATTTATTTGGTGCAAATATTGATGAATCTATTAGCAAAGGGAGGGTGCTTATGTTTTCAAGGTGTTGGGACAAATATATTGTCGGATCCATTTAGTTTTTCCTGAAGACGGTCACCAGCTATGTTTCCTGCATCTGTATATATATGATACAGATAATGAAGTTAGTAACCGTATGTGTCATCTTGGATGGGCAAATGATTCATATGCTCGATGAGCACAACAAGTTAGAATCAATAAGTTGCATCAGTCGTATATGTCTCTTCAGTTTTTGCTCCTATTTGTGTACGGTCAGCCTGGCTATTATTCGAAAATGAATAGGTTTCAATTAATAAGTCTTAGAAGTACCAACTGCAGGTTGACGTGTCTGCTTTGTGTATTCGCGAGGCATAATGAACCTCTGTTTGCAACCATAGTGGGTCAGAATGGTGGGATAGAGGTGGGAAAGGGGTGGTCTGCGGTTTCTACAGATTTATAGTTTGGACACCCGCTGGCTTAATTATCTTTCTCTATAGACCATCCCTAGCTTCCATGTCAAAAGTCAACAATAGCGAGTTGGAAATTCAAATTATAGCCCTTTGATTGTTGGCGTTTTACATGGAGCTATGAGTGACCATTAAAGTGTGATGCGAAGATGTAAATATCTTATTGGCTTTATAGCGCATATAGCGTGCTCATGAATCGTCTCTTAGGCCAGCTGGTGTGTCACTCATGTCTTTCGTGCACCTGGATGTTTACCATTGGTGATGCATCAACTGGAAAGCATAACAGACTTATGAATGACTGTTAGGGCCAGCTGGTGTGTCACTTATGTTTTTGGTCACACCCACGATTTCATGAGGTTTTGTACCTATTTTTGTTGCTATATTGAGTCTTTCCCACGTGTTGTTAACATTTTTATGGTGAAGTTGAAGTCTATGGCGTGGATGTAGGTGCTGGGAAGCATAACAGACTTATGAATGACTGTTAGGGCCAGCTGGTGTGTCACTTATGTTTTTGGTGCACACTCACAATTTTCATGAGTTTTGTACCTAATTTTGTTGTTATCTTGAATTTTCCCACGCACTGTTCAGATTTTTATGGTGAAGTCTATGGCATGGATGTTGCGTGTTGCTAGTGCAATATGCATCTGATGTCTTCTGTTGAAAAGAGGCAATGATGAGTTTGAATGTGTAGGCAGGGCGGTATTAATTACTTGCAACCACACATATTGAACTGGGCCTTTTTTATACACTTGTTGTTGAGTATGACGTGGCTTGGTAAACTATTATGTTTGCAACCATTGCGAAATCCTGTTTTACAGAAACTTGGGCTATGGTCTCACCCAAGCAGTCTGTATCTAAGTTGTGAAATCTAATAGCTGTTGGAAACCTTTGCTATTTCCAACCGTTCTCATGTTTGGGCTACTGGTAAGGTTCAGATTTATAGCTGTAAACAATGTAGGAGTTATTCGATATTTTTAGAGCTGATAAGTTGTGTCACTTTTGTCATTCTCGAATAACTGCCTAGAGTGGTTAGCTTTACACGTGTGAGCCATATCTTGATTTTAAATATGAATGTACAGTTGCAGTCGCCTTTTGTTGTTTGTGGAAAATTCAAATACTCTAGGCAATTGTCTGAGATTTTCGAAACTCACACATTCTGTCGGTTTCATAATTTTCAAACAACTGCCTAGAGTAGTTGGTCACTTCAGACTGGAT